>VWZV01002093.1:8869-25470 GCA_013397155.1 Irena cyanogastra | reverse complement strand
CTCTCCCTCTCCCTGTCCCTCTCCCTCTCCTCCTTCAGAACAACTTGTCTGGGATCCCAGAGGGGAGCAGGGATGCTCCTGGGAGCAGCTCAGCTGCATTTCTTCAGACATCTCTGATAGCAGAGGCCTCCCTGTGCCCTGCAATTGCCAATTTCTCTCTGTCAGCTGCAAAGACAACCAAGACATCGAGCTCTGGGGAGCAGGAGAAGTTGGGATGTATCTACTCTGTTTGGACAGATAAAACCCAAGCAATTATTTCCACTTTTAAACAAGCCAGGCTCTGGAGGCAAATCTGGGGAGAGCTGAGCAAAAGGAGTTGTTGGATCTCCTGGAAGATGCTGGTTTCAGAGCCAACAGCTTGTGCAGGGTTACACACCAAGGGGATATGGAGCAGGAGGATTGTCCTTCCCCAGCAGCAGCAGAGCTGCAGCAGCCTCAACAGAAAGCTGAACACACACTCTTAAGTCAGGTTTTGGGTGCTNGTCCCACAGTCTCAGAATATATCCACGAAGCAGTGTGTGGCTCCTCCCGCTTGGGCAGAGCATCTCCCAGTGGGGTGATGGAACTTTATCAGTCATGGAATGACACTCAATGGCCCATTAACGGGAGATATTTCCCGGAGGGAGGATCGATTTTGGAAGAGATAAGAAAAACTGCCTAATTAGATAAGAAGACTGCCTAATTAACATAACATTAACTGTCACACCTTTAACAGATGGCAAATAGAATAAACATATTGTCTTTTAACCCATGACATGAACACACACTCAAATCAGCTTTTGGGGGCTGATTTGTGTTCATCAGGTTTGGGGCTGATTGTGCACAGGATTGCTGGAGGTTTCCCATTCCATTCCTCCTGCTAGAGGTGGGTTTGGAAGAGCCTTCCTCCTCAGGTTAATAATGGCAGAAGGAGGTAGAATCTGTGATAAGGACAAACATCTGGGCTCGAGTGCCAGTCCTGGAGCATCTCTGAGCTCCAGGCCCTCCTCCAGGATCTGCCTGTGCTGGGAGCTGCTGCTGGAACAGGGGGTGGGAGAGCAGCCCTTAGCAGCCCTTCCCCAAGGGTTAAGCTGCCCGGCTCAGAGGATGAGTTCAGTTACTTCACATCATCTGAGCCTCTGTAATGAAACCTCCTCTCCCCATTTGAGGTAATCTGGCTTTGATCAAACCCTCTTCTCCTCTGATGAGAACACAGCGCAGTAATCAAGGAGCTAATCTGAGCCAGAGCGCGCTCCCAGACCCCTCATCACCCTCATCCAGCGGCTTCCTTGCCTCCCTCTCCTCCCTGGTCTGTGCCAGGAATCCTCCTGGATCCTGCCCCTGGATCCTGCCCCTGGCTCCTGCTCCAGCCCCACGTGGCAGAGCCCCTGGGAGGGCCCTGCAGGGCCTGGGCTCCCAAAACAGGGAGCAGAGAATGCCTGCCCACACCTTTGCTTGAGTGAACTCTCTCCATAGACCAAAGGGGCTTTTAAACTTGAAATCCAGCTTTATTAGAATGTAAACTTGAATAACCACATTTCTGGGAGAGGAGGAACTCAGTGACCAAGCCAGATGGAATAGAAATAAAAAAGCTTGTAAACAACTCTTCCTGCCCTCTGTGTCCCCATGGTCAAGTCTTTTCCCCTGGTTTGGTTTAGTCAGTGGCTGAGTTGTAACAGATTCTTTCTTATCCTCATCTTGTCCCTGGCACATCTTTCCCTTTCTGTCACCTCACCCAAACCCTCATCCCAGCTGGGAAAATACCATCCCACTGCATGGAAAATGTACTGTGCAGGATCAGGAGGGTGACTTGGGAAGAACAAAATGCGCCCTGGCTCCTCTGCTGCTGATAGAAATTACAGCTGAGACAGGGATTTCCTTTGTTTTTCCATCCTTCCTCCCTCGAAGGAAGGAAGAAGCAATTTTGTGGGAATAAACCTGGGAACACACCAGGAGGCCTTGCCCCTGACTTGCTCCTTGCACAACATAAGCTGTGATCCAACATGATGCCCAGGCCATGGGGTTTTATCCACCCCTCCCTGTAGGGAGTTCTTGGCGTGGCAGAGCTCATCACAAGCACTGAGCAGCACTTCAGGTGATGAATGAGCTGCTTGGCTCCCAGCATGATCCACATGCACTCGTTATCCCACATGCTCCCCTCCTCGGGTGAGCACTTCCCACTGAAGAGGCAGAGCTGTGGGACTTGAAAATGCAAATTCAGGCCTGAACATCCAAGGAGAAACATGGAAGCAAATGCTCCAATGGCTGCAAGGCTCCTCACACAGAGAAAGTGGCACCTGAGCCTCCTCAAGCACCTGAACCAAGGGTTTTGCTCTGCTCAGCGCTGGGAGCAGCGCTGGTCTCATGCAGAGTGCCAAGTGCTGGTTTGCTAAAAATGGAATATCTTCACCCATTTCCAGAGGTGGAGAATCCAGGAGTGCATCCCAGGGCTGCATTCCCAAGCAGGGAAGCTCAGTTGCACAGCAAGGTTGCCACAGCAGGCACAGAGTTCTGCTCCCCTGGCTCCAAAGCTGCTGGGTGTTGCAGTGCTGAGCTCTGGGATGAGGTGGAATTTCCACCAGAGCCTCTGTCCTGGTTTTCTGCACATTGGAGGAGCCCCGTGTCTGTCCCACAAGGGTGGGAACACAGCTCCCTCCTCTAGCAGCAGGAAATGAGAAGAGTGACCAATGTCTGTCTTGCATTTGGGCATCATTTTTCACCTGGATTTCTCCTGCTCTTTCTACTGGGGGCTTCATCCTGCTTTGTTCTTCCTCACGAGTGCTGGGCCAGAAGGAGCATCCCCGAGTGCCTGGTGTCCCACAGGGGTTCAGATTTCCTTTGGGAAGAACAGCCTGAACCCCACACTCTCCTGGTGCCGCCTGTCCTCCATCATTATTCCTGCTGTACCTCAGATGGGCGCAGCCACAGGGCCACAGGTCCCCAGCTCTGCTGGGAGCTGTGCTGTGACCCTGTCACAGGATCCAGGCTGGCAGCTTGGTTTGGGGACACTGAGTGGGGCAGTCACAGCCAAACATCTGCAAATGCAGCCTGGCAGCAGCAGCTGGGTCCTGCTGGGGCTGGTCAGCTCTGGATGTTGGGAATGTTGGGCAACATCTGGAAGATCTGGTTGATGATCCAGGTGAAGATGTCCCTGTTCACTGCAGGGGCTGGAGTAGACGGCCTTTAAAGATCCTTTCCAACCCAAACTATCCCATGAAATCTTGCAACATTTCACTGCAAAATCCAGGGATTAAACCCACTCTGTAGATTTAGCCTTTGTAGTATTTATTTTGTTCTCTACTTTCCAAGGGGAAATTTCTCCCAGGGATCTTTTCCCAGCCCAGGGCTGCCTGTTATCTCTTATTGATCTGAAACAGAAACATGACAATAAAAAAGGTAATTTCTGGTAAAATCCACAGAGCAGGAAATGAACTGCTGCACATCACCAGTGAATCCTGGCAGCTGAGCCTAAGCCCGGTGCCTGGGGACCCCGAATGTCACCACTGCTGGGGCTGGGGGCTGAGTGACACAAAGCAGAGCTGCCCTGGCAGTCCAGCAGGTGTGGAAAGGGGTCGCAGCCCTGGGGCACCTGCAAAGCTGGTCACCAATTCTGCAAGTGCTTGATTCAAAACATGCTGGGCTCAGGAAAGTCACTGACTCACAAAATCACAGAATCACACAATGGTTTGGGTTGGAGGGACGTTAAAGTGCCACCCCTGCCATGGGCAGGGACACCTTCCACTGTCCCACAGTGCTCCAAGCCCCATCCAGCCTGGCCTTGGACACTGCCAGTGGGACACTTCTCTTCCCTTCTGCACAGGGGCCAGCAATACTTCCAGAGAAAATGACATTCCTGGCTTTAGAACTTCTCTGGAGCTTGTGAATCTCCTCTCTTAAAAAAAAAAACAAAACAGAAAGAAGTGGCCAAAATCGCTCTCCAGCCCTCCCCAGCCCAGCTGCTCAGGTATGGGGCAGGCTGGGGCCATGCTTTGCTTGCCCAACCCCTCACCACTGTCACCCTGGGAAGAATGGGGACAATTCCTCCTGGACACTCTATTTCCAACAAGGGAAACCCTTGGCAAGGGGAGTAATGTGTTTTACACCAAGTAGGGGCCGTGGAGCCCCAGTGCATCCCAGGAAACCTGAGTGCTGGGGCAGGGGATGTGGGAATTGTGCTGAAAAAGTCAGAATTCTCCACAAATGCCCAGAATCTACCAGACTGTTTGTGTCATTCTCTGCCTGGATGGAGGGAGCAGGTGAAGAACTCCCTGGCTTGTGCTCCCCCAGGACAGGGCAGCTCTGCTGGGCAGGCTGGCAGCACCTCCAGGGCTCTGCCCACAGCCTGGGGTTAAAGCCCACATGGAGCTCATAAATAAAAGGTTTCCTTGCAGAGGGAAAGAGAAAGCTGAGCTGAGATTGCAGCCACATCCCAGTGGGACTTCAGCTTTTCCCTGTGGAGGGCACAGCCTGGCTGCTCCTCCTCTGCTCCTCACACATGAATTGTGGCAGGTATTGGCATTGCCCTGTGGTGCTGGGGGACACCCCTACCAAAGCTTTCCAGAGGCTTGGAGCCCTCCAGGCTCCTCAGGGAGCACTTGAGAACTTCATCTGTGGGGCCCAAGTGCCCTGTGGCACCACCTGGACATGGCAGCAGTTGGGTTGGAATCAGAGGACATGGAACAGCCGCAGACTAAAGCTCTGGTGCAATAATGAGGGCAAAAAACTTGCTTTGGGAGCCTTGAGAAAAAGGGTCCAGTGGGATCTTCTCCAGGTCTGTCTTCCTGGAATAGCCAGCTGAGTATCTCCTTTGCAAGGATGCCAAGGACACAACACAGGCTGTTCCATTCTCTGCCCCTCAGGGCTGTCAGAGCAAACCTGGGAGATTCCATCACCGCTGCATAGCCCCAGGTTTGGAGAGAGGCTGAAGTGGGAGCACAGGGAGGTGCTGACACTGGAGAAAGGCCTGGCTTTGCTGGATCTTGTGTGAGAGCCACAAAAAGCTCCAAAAATAAGTATTTGTCTAGAGAGGCCTGGATGCAGGGAATGCTTTAAAATGCAAAACTTCTGGAGCAAAATGCTGTCAGCTTCAGGAGGCAGTTTGGAACTGGGTGCTGAGGGGTTCCAAAGGCATCTCACCTGCACACACACCTGCATTTATCAGCTGCGGATGAGAAAAGGAGGAAAGCCCCATCCCAACCTCACTTCCCCCCAGCCCATGCCCTGAGCAGTGCTGTACTGACTGCAATTCCGTGGGGGGATTTTCCTGGTGGATCCTGAAAGCTGGGGAAGGCAAAGGTGCGGCCGATGGTGGAGCCACAACTGTGGAGTTATGAGAGCAAATCTAAGGGTGGAAATGTCTCTGCCAAGGATTTAAGCTTTTGCAATAATGCTGCATGTTTGATTTGGAGGGATCATCTCAAAATCACAGGGAAAAGAAGGAATTTAGAACAACAGGGGCAAAGTCCCCTGTAAAAGGGCTCCAAAAGGAGCAGCATCCAGGCTTAGGAGCAGCATTAACATTTGTGAAAAGAAGGCATGATTCTGCTGGCAATTATTGTCCAAAGAGTGCAATTTAAAGACTCACACTGGAATGAGAAATAAAATCTGGAGCGGTAACAGAATGAAAAGCCAAACTATCACACACCTCACCTGGACAGCCAGGCACGAAAGGAAGGATCAACCAGATTTCAGCCCTGTGCACAAAAGAAGTGAGTTCTGCCTTTTATCAGCTCAGGCAGCAAGAAAAAGGCCTCAGGCAAAACCGATTGTACAGGGGAAGTCCAGAGGGCTCCAGGGAATCAGGGAAGCAGCAGCTGATCCCAGGAGAAGGCTGAGCAGGATGGGACCCTGCAAATCCACAGGATGAGAGAAAAAGGCCTCAAGTTGTGCCAGGGCAGGCTCAGGTTGGACACCAGGAGGAATTTCTCCGTGGAAAGGGTGGTCAGGCCTTGGCAGGGGCTGCCCAGGGAGGTTTGGAATGCCCATCCCTGGAGGTGTCCAAGGAAGGTCTGGATGTGGCACTCAGGGCTCTGGGCAAGCGACAAGGTGGGGAGGGGTCACAGATTGGGCTTGGTGACCTTGGAGGGCTTTTCCAATCTCGATGATTCTATTGAACAGAGCAAGCACCTCTCCTGTAACAACTGGAACGTGAACTCTGTGTGCTCAGGATTTGGGCTGGGAAACTGAGAAAACTCAGAGAAGCAANAGGGGAGGGGAGGGGAGGGACAGCCCCATGTCCAGAGGCACATGCTGCTGCAGTGCCTTGTGTGTGCACAGAGTGGAGGGAGGTGCAGCTGGGCTCATTCCTGACCCAAACTACCCAAAACCATGTGCAATGTTCAAAGAGCTCCCTACAACACCACTGCTCCACCCAGCCCTGCAGGGCTGCTGAGGGACCAGGGCCTAGGGGCCACACACAGCTGGACATGAGAATAAGGCCAGGAATGGGTTTGTTCAATGTCCCAAGCAGTGGCAGTCGGCTTCTCATAAATTTAGCTTTCATGGGAAGCTCAAACTACTCCAGTGCCTGTTGCCAGCAGAGTGGAGGAGCCCCTCAGTGCAGCCCCTTGTTGGACACCCCTTAGGTTGACAGGACTGAGCACTTGCTCGGTGCATCCAGCACTGCTGTCCAAAATTGGGGGAAAAGCTCCATCCAGGTACACCAAAGCCTTGTGGCTCTAAAGAAGACTTGTCATGGAATTCCTCAGGTTGTAAAAGCCCTCTAAGGCCATGGAGACCAACCATGAACCCATCACTAACCCATGTCCCCAAGTGCCACATGCCCACGGCTGCCAAGCCTCTCCAGGGATGGGGAATGCCCCTGTTGGTTTGATTGCTGACTCTCCCAGGTTCCTTCCAAGGGAAGTTTGCTCTTCTGCAGCAAGGTCTGAATTCTCTTTCTACCTGGTTTTACCCCATTCCCATAACACAGACCCCACCAGAATCCGTGGAAAGATGTAAATTCCCCTGTCTCCCACAAAACCCTGTGGGATGGATGCAAGCACGAAGCAGCACCGGCCCTTCAAGGACCTTTCATTCCTCACGGCTTAGTTTTGTGTCTAAATGAAGCAGTGCACAAGGACAGCCCCCCCCGCCCCCAGGTGAGTAAAACGCAGAGCTTAGCACGGGTCTGGGAGTTAATGATCGCCGGGGAGTCACTCCCCTGCTGGACAGGCGGCGGAGCGCCAGGCATGAAGGGGCACAGCCGGACTTTCTGCTGCTGCTGTCCGAGGTGCTGAGCAGAGCCCAAGGACCCGAGACGGCGGCGGGCTCAGGAAATGGCATCAAACCTCGCTGGGTTGAAGTTGTTGGTCCCACAGGCAGGAGCAAGCCAGGGAAGGACGCAGAAGGGACAGGGCAGCCCTGGATAGGTGTGAGCAGTGTAACCCTCCCAGGGAGCCGGAGACGGGCCAGGGCAGCTCTGGGACCCAACAATGAAGGGACCCAGCCCCAGAGCAGAGGATGGGCACTCACAAGGAAGCAGCTCCTTCAACATCACTTTTTCCCATCTTCACTGGTTCTGCAAGGCCTTGGAAGGGCTAAAGGAGAATTTTTGCTTTTCTCAGTGCACAATTATTATTATTATTGTTACTGATCAGCTGGTTCAGAAGGAGGTGCTGCATGCTAACAGTGAAGTTCAGGCACTCTGCTGTAAATATTTTCCTTTCTGGAATGTGCCCTTCGTAGAGCCACCAGAAAGGGCTTTCCCTCTCTGTGCCCATGACTGAATCCCTCACAGAGCTCACAGAGAGAGGAGTGTGTGGGGATGATGAAAGCAGACACACAGATGGACACAGACATCTCCTTGGGGCTTCCTGCCATGCAAACTGGTCCACAAAAATTACTGATTATATTTGTAATAAATAATTTACTGCAAATTTGCCATAAATTTCAGAATCTCCACTGACCATGCTGCTCACTCAGGACCCTCTGTGGTCTGTATTTCCATCAGAACAGTCTCAAAAAACAATGGCAACCAATTTAAAACAGAAGGAGCTTTTGATGGGGCACCCCGAGGGGTCATTTTTTGACTGAAAGCAACTGCTTTTAACATTTTTGGTTTGTTTTGCTGAACCTGAAACCATAAATGTTTTTACAATTTGATAAATCTTCTTTTCTGAGTTCCTGGGAGCACATGAGGCTGCTTGGGTGGTTTTAGGGCTTCAGTGAGGTTCCTGAGAGGAGCAGACTCCTACTGGGCATTAATCCCCTCTGAGAATTTCTGGCCCGAGTGAGAGCCTTGCAGACCTCGGCCACCTCAATACACCCTCGTGGGTGGGTAGGAGAGGAAGCCTTGCACTGGTGGAGTGTGAAGGGCTGGGACCAGCTCCATCCCCTTTTTGGAGAGTAGGCTGGCTCCAGGGATGTGAGACCCTGAAGAGAGTTTCCAGCAGCTGCAGCTCTGTTCAGATCCAGCACATCCCAATTTCCCACAAATTACAGTTTCACAGCTCTGGGAATTCTCCTCCTCCTCCTGAGGAAATCTCGGCCAAATGAGCCACTGGGCTGCAGGAATCTTGCCTGGAAAGGGAGCAGCCAGCCTGGAAATGCTGCATGGGAACAGGATCAAAGAGGGGAGCTCGGAGAGTCCCAGGGCCCTCGGCAGGACAGAGTGCAGCAATGTGAAGTGGGACCTCTGTGGGGTCAGGGCTCTACATTCCTATATGGAAATAGGCCTGGCTTTAAAATCAACCTTTAAAACCCTAGTGGTCAGTCTTAGGGCCACAGGGAAATGGACAGCAGGACAGGAGTCCTTGGACAACCAGTGACCCCTGTCAGAGTGGATTATCCCTCTGGGAAATGCAGAAATCTCCCCCTTGGGGAAGAGGCAAAGATCCCACTGTGGGGTCTGTATTCCCTGACCCCTTTGCTTCCTGCAGCACCTGCCCAGCTTTAGTCTTTCTGATTCAGAAGCCTCAAACCAAGGAGTGTCTGGGGATTAATTTTTAGCTTGATTTCCTTCTTCTGTCCATGCCCAGGCTTGATTCTCTCACTAGCTCAGTGACTTGCAGAAACTTTGCGCTGAAAATGCTCCAGTCTAAGCTAGTATCACAAACAAACCCAGCCCTGACAGCGTCTTTTCAGAGCCTGACTCTGGGCAAAATGAGCAAATGATTCATGAGGAAGGGCCCTGCAGAGCCAGGCTGAGCACAGATCCTCCAGCAGCCCCGTGCCACGCAGGCCTGGCATTTCCTACAGGATAAATAGGAGACGAATTTCCTACAGGTCAATAAAATGCTTTGTATTTTCCCACTGCAGCCAGGCAGCCAAACACCTTGTCCCAGTGCAAAGCAGACTCCAGGAATCACAGCTGGAGTGGCTGCCTTGGAGGAGCAGGGGCTGGAGGAAACGCTACAGGCCCAGGAAAAACTCATTTTGCCTCCCTTGCTTTTCTGTTACCTGAGAGCTGGAGCAGCTGCCAGAGCAGTCAGTGCCATTTTCAGCCAGAAATTCTTTCATTGAGGACAGACTTGAACATAAAAAACTCTAAAATATCCTTACTAGATCTGTAAAGAGCTTTTTAGCCCCTAGATTCCTTCTCCCTTTCTGCTGGCACTGAGGGCAGTGGACCCCTAAGCTGTACCTTAGATCAGAGCTGTCTCCTGCTCTGATCTTCAAGTTGCTGTACTTGGGATCTTGGCTCTTTCTTTAAAGGATAGTCAGGACCAGGCAAAGGAGCCTTAAAGGAGCAGTTCCTCCTGATTTGAGGGAAAGGCACCCTAAAACAAGCCTCTCTCTGGTTTTCAGGCAGATTCTCTACAGCACTCTCCTGCAGCCACTGCAGACCGCAGGGCTCAGAGGCTCCTGCTCTGCTCAGCTGCAGCTTTCTGCCTCCTTTCCTTCTTTTCCTTCTCCAATCTCCTGCTCTGGGACTCTTCCAGAGCATCCTCACCCTGGACATAAAGGCCCAGCTGGGCCTCTCCAGCTGTGCAGCTTGAGCTGAGCATCGAGGGTGTAATTCCCCATCAGGAATCAGAAACAGGTGCCAAGAACGGCTGGAAAACAGAATCCCTGCAGGATCCCAACAGCCACAAGTGTCACTACCGAGGAGAGAGGGCAGGGCCAGGCTGCCCCAGTGCCCTGGGCCCTGCTCTGTGGTCCTCTCCATGTGTGGCAGTGACTGGCCCCTGCAGTGACTGGGCTGGGCTTGCTCTGAAAAAAATTCAGATCCCAAGATCCTGTGAGTCTCTGTGCACTCCCACAGCCAGATTTCTACGTGCTCTTGCTCCCAGCAATTACCCAGCAGGGTGGGACAGGCAGGGATCAAGCAGACCATGGAGAACCTGTGGAAAAATGCTCCCAGAGACAGGTCCTCCTGTGGCAGAGCTGACCCCACCATCAGGCAGATGGTCACCAATTCCCCCAATCGGTCTGTCAGGAATTAGCCAGGAACAGGCTCCTCCTCAGCCTAAAGGGCTGTTATTACAATCTGTGGGGTGGCTGTTACCTCGGTAATTTTGAAATTGCTTCAGAAGCTCAGGTGTGATTATTGAGCAGTGGCAGGGAGAGGAAGTGATGAGACACTGCCCTTGTTCGAGTACGCTTGGATAGGGGGTTTTAGCCACATATACTGTGGAGGGGTGGAAGGGCAGCAGGAATTAAAACACACACAGAGGTAGTGAGCAGGAGCAGAAGGAGCAGCTGGTTTGTGGTCAGTGGGTCCAGGCTGTGCTGACCCACAGGAGCAGAGCTGGGATGGACAAGCACTTGGGATATTTGATGTGGAACTGGTCTTGATGGGTCAGCTCTGCCTCCAACATGTGGATATTTCCCACTGCTTCCCAAAACAATGCACCGAATCCCCACAGCCTTGTGCAGATCTCCCTGCACAGCCCAGCACTGCCCTGCTCAGGTCCCATAAATCAGATCCCATGCCTGATAAAGGGACAAGGATGGGATTCCATCCTCCCACCTCCTCTGCCCTGGGTCCCACTGCAAAGGCCACCCAGGGGTGTCTCAGAGGGGTGACGGGTGTCCGTGCCCCACTGGAGGGACACAGTTTGGAGCCCAGAATAGATTCTACATCCCAAAATAGGGAACAAAATGAATGTTCATGAAAACACATGAATCACACGGTGCCTTTGTCAGGGCTCCAAGCCCTCCATTGCCAGATGGGCTCATTGTTTATCACTCCATTTGGAAAAGTGAGTGAAAGACCTGGGGCAGAAAACAGGACGCACAATTCAGTTTTTCCAGGAACAATGACTGGAAGATGAAGACATGGAGTTTGGCATGAAATGGCAACTGAATCACGAGTGCAAGGTTTGAAATGGCCTCACAGACTCCTCATTCACAGTAGCTCAGCTGCATTTTTGGAAAAGACCACAAGCCAGGCTCTCCTCCAGGCCAGAGACCCCCAAGCCTGGCAGGGATCCTGCTGCAACCCAGCATTTCCATCCCACAGAGTGTGCAGCTGAAAACACCACACAAACCTGTCAACCCTCTCCTCTCAGCCTCGTCCTTTTGTTTACTGACACAGAAGGTGATTTTACCTCTCTGGGAAATCCTTGGAGGGCCTGCAGTGGGATCAGCAGCCAGGCGTGACCTGTGAGCGCTGACACACGGACACAGCGAGGGAGGGAGGCTGGGACAGGTGTCCTCAGGGGGCTGCAGGTCCCCAGGGGCCTCACAGGGAAGTGCTCAGCTCGTGGCCCCTCTCATGCCAGGATGCAAAACTGAAGGCAAAAGAAAAGGGGCAGGAGAAACAGAAAAAATGCACTTGGAGAAAGCGAACTGAACCAGCATCACATTGTGGTGAGCAGAGCAAAACCAGCAGCTGCAAAACTGGTGGGGGGAGGGGTCAGGAAATGCTTCAATTGAGCCCTTGCAAAAGGCAAGAGGTGATTTGTGACCCAATGAGGACAGACTTGAACATCCGCAGCCCTTCATTCGTAGCTGCAGCAACACCTGGGAGCAGGGCCAGGGCAGGACCATGGCTGCTGGAGAGGAACTTGGATGAGAGTTACTCCAGCCCTGCCATTCCCAGCTCTCCCCAGTTCCTCTGCTCCTGGAGAACTTGTTTCTCTCTGCACTGCCAAAAACACAGTGTGAACTGTTGGTGCCTGGGGTGTTTCTGGGTGACACAATTTTCAGCAGGAATCAAAACAAATGCGGCAGAGAGCCCTGGAAACAGAGTCACTCACAGAATGCCTTTTCTTCTGTTTTCTTTACCCAGGAAAAAAAGGGATTATTTGAACTTGTGGAAAACGATAGCAGGAGTGAGGAGAGCAGCACAGTGCTAGGGCAGAGCCCACAGAGACTCTGGCCCTGTTGATCTCTCTGAGCTCCTGGATTTTCACATATTTTTCTGCATCTTTAGCCTCTGCCACAGATCAGAAACTCCACTAAGCATCATCGCTTAATTGGGTTCCTCGGATCAGCTGCTCCTTACCTGTCTCGCTCTTGTAATCCACCTACAGTCTCAATTTGGGATCTGCATTCTTCGGGAAGGATTTTTCTGTCACCACCCACTGCTGCACTGGAATTGACCCCCCATAGCACACAACCCAATTGCACTGCTGGGGAGATTTATTCCTATCGCTTAAAATTCATATCCCCATTGGGTGCAGAGGTAATTAAATCTTACTATCATTATTGTGTAATAAAGGGCAACTAAAATTTATTTAATATGTGCTGGGTGAAAGGTGCTTCATTACAAAACTCCCTTATTTACCCTCAGGGAACAGTGCAGGGAGCAGAGCAGCAGCAAGAAGCAAGGAGAAGCAGAGAAGCAAAGCTGTCTGGGAGCAGGGAGCACAGTCCTGGTGCCAGTGGGGATCTGGGGAATCAGCCAGGACCCCGAGGAGCTGATGTGGCATGAGGAGGGAATGTTGTCACTGCAGACCACTGGTGCTGGGGCCTCTGTCAGCACAGGAAGGCAGAGCTGTCATGACAGTCAGCTCCTCAGGGCTTGGAGAAAAGCTCCCTCCCCTGGGATACAGATCCTGGGTATATTTTAGTTACACTGCACGTAAATCCCGGACCAGACTGATTAATCCCAAAACTGTGCAGGAGGCACTGGGAGCACTGGCTGCCACACGACTTCATGATCCAGGCAGGGATCTGTCTCCACCTAAAAGGAAGCATTTACAAACAGTCCTTTAAATTCAGGGTTTCATTTACCCCCCTTGCAAAGCCCATGGATAAATGGGAACACTCTCCAGCACTCCTAACCCTGCAGTCCCTGGGAAGCAAAGCCCACAAGGAATTGGGAAGTCCATGGGCAAAGAGTTTTAAAGGTTCTTGAACTGTGCTTTTTTTGCAGAGTCTCCTGCCCACTTGCCATCACGCTTGTGTCACACCAGCAGCTCTGCTGGGAATATCTCAGTGGGAATAATTATAGGGATCACCTGGGGGAGCAGGAGCAGGGTCTGGTTGGGACTGCGCCGCTGATGTCACAGCTCTCGCAGGTAACAGCAGCTGTTGGCACTTCCCGAGGCCTGTGAGTCACTTCCAGCCACGTGGAGCTCTGAGCCTTGTATGATTCAGGGGCTGATGAGTGAGTTGGATGAGGGAGATGAAGGAGAGCGGAGATGAGGGACCTGATACAACAGCGCTCTGCAGAAACTGCTCTCACGTCTCCCCCTGCACCCCGGGGCTTGGCTGAGATGGGAGAGGATGGTGACACCCTTCCAGGGCTTGAATCAGCTTTTATTCCAAACCTTTCTCCCTTTAGATAACCTGCAGCATTTTTCAAAGGTGGCTTTGAGCTATTCTTTTTCTATTGTCACACATTCTCTGCAAAAATACTTCAATGGCACCTTTGATTGATTCACAGACAGCAAAGGCAGGAGGAGCAGTCAATCAATCACCTGGTCTGAGCTCCTGTGTGGCACAAGGCAGATAATCCCACCAGGACACCCTGCCTCAAGACCAAAGGCTCGCTCTGACTAAATTAAGTCCCCTGGGAGGGTTCCCAGTCCCCTCCTCTGAGGGGTTTTTGGGAGCTGAGTCACCTTCCGTGCGCTCCACGTGCTTCCAGCAGCACATGACTGCTTGCACAAAGGGCTGTGGCAACAAAATCCAGGGGCTCCAGTCTGGTTTGGCACCAGATCATGGCTGCCAGAGGACTTCTGGAAATTTCAAGAACTTCCCATTCCCCGTCTCCAGCCATGACATGGAAGGTCACCCATGAGGGGTGGCTGTGTCCGCTGGGGAGAACCAGGACAAGTCTGTGCTGGGGAGCTGGAATGGGGAGTCAGGGCTGCAGTGTCCCAGTGGAGCTGTTTGGGACTGGGTGTGCATTCCCACAGGCCCATGGACACTCTGACCTTGTGGAGATCAGCACTCCAGGTGCGTGTTGTGTGGAACTACAAACATGGACTTGAGGAAGGAGACACTCCCAGGAAGGCACAGCCAGAAGGGAAGGGGTGACACAGAGAACTGGAGGGGTTTATGGGATCCTTCTGGCAAACCAGATCTCCTGATTTCAGGCCATGCCCTCACCAGCAGGAGCCCCATCGTTTATCCAGCATTTCCAGCCCTGTGAATAGCACAGCCCAAAGCAGCACCACGTGTTCAAAGGCCATTCCCCTCTGGAGNAATATATATATATATATATAATTATATATATAAATAAAAACCTCTGTTTTGTGCCACTGGTAATCATCTGAATGAGCCAGAGGAAGAAGAAAAGGAGCATTGATTCCTGCTCCTGAAATACCGGAGCAGGGTTGGTGGTGCCCCAGGCCCTGCATCTCTCCTCAGCCAGAGGCTCTGCCCTCATCACCTGCAGGCTCAGCCCAGCTGCAGCTATGCCAGCTGCAGGGACAGCCTGTGGAGCCCGGGGGAGCTGTGGTTGGCAGGACAAAGCCTGGAGCTCTCATCTGCTGCATTCAGCTTCCCTGCCCTGCCCTGAGCGTTCTGCCCCCTCAGGGCTCACGCTGAACATCCCCAGACTCCCCGTGCCCCTTCGCCCCGCGACGGCTGACACTGGCTGCAGGGGTGCAGATCCCTCACCTGTGCTGTTCCCTGTTCCCATCAGCCCAGCCAGCTGCTCTGGCTGCTGCCAGCCCCCTCCTGTCCAGTGTCACAGCCAACCCGGCCAGCCGCTGCTGAGCTGCCCCTCCCCGGGGGCGTTTGGCACCAGGGACCTGTCAGTGCCACAGCTGTGACTGCTCTGATGTCACCGTCACACAGCGGCCTCAGCCCGGGCTCACACAGCCACCGCCTCCCTGCTGGTGCTAAAATCCACATCAGAACAGCCCTTCTCCTTCCTGCTGACACAGGGCTCTGGGGCCAGAGCTGGGGCCCCAGCTCCAGTGCCATCCCAGAGGGAGAAGCCTGGCTGGGCACGGGGAGTCCTGCAAGGGCAGCTCTGGCTGTGCTAGCCCTCATCCGTGATGAGGTGAGCGCTGGGAAATGCAGGAATTCCCACGGGAATCATCCCTGGGAAACGCCGGAATTCCCAGGGGATGTGGCTCTGCTCAGCAGCACCTCTGCTCCGTGGAGCTGGCACTGCCCTGCTCTCATTGCTCCTGGGGGCACCGGGAGCTGCTTTCCTTCCCTGCGACCTCCTCTCCAAGCATTCCGACCAGCAGCTCGCACCTCCAGCAATGTGTTCCCTGCAGGACCCAAGGAACCTGTCTNCCTGCCTCAAGACCAAAGGCTCGCTCTGACTAAATTAAGTCCCCTGGGAGGGTTCCCAGTCCCCTCCTCTGAGGGGTTTTTGGGAGCTGAGTCACCTTCCGTGCGCTCCACGTGCTTCCAGCAGCACATGACTGCTTGCACAAAGGGCTGTGGCAACAAAATCCAGGGGCTCCAGTCTGGTTTGGCACCAGATCATGGCTGCCAGAGGACTTCTGGAAATTTCAAGAACTTCCCATTCCCCGTCTCCAGCCATGACATGGAAGGTCACCCATGAGGGGTGGCTGTGTCCGCTGGGGAGAACCAGGACAAGTCTGTGCTGGGGAGCTGGAATGGGGAGTCAGGGCTGCAGTGTCCCAGTGGAGCTGTTTGGGACTGGGTGTGCATTCCCACAGGCCCATGGACACTCTGACCTTGTGGAGATCAGCACTCCAGGTGCGTGTTGTGTGGAACTACAAACATGGACTTGAGGAAGGAGACACTCCCAGGAAGGCACAGCCAGAAGGGAAGGGGTGACACAGAGAACTGGAGGGGTTTATGGGATCCTTCTGGCAAACCAGATCTCCTGATTTCAGGCCATGCCCTCACCAGCAGGAGCCCCATCGTTTATCCAGCATTTCCAGCCCTGTGAATAGCACAGCCCAAAGCAGCACCACGTGTTCAAAGGCCATTCCCCTCTGGAGAAAGGTGCCTCCAGCAGCAGCAGTTCCCCTCTCCCTGCTGAGGGCTCCCACTGAGCCTGGATTGATCTCCTTGTTGCAAAGGTAGGTTTGGACTTGTGGTTACGGAAGGATGTGAATCAGAGCAGGAGCTGAGCCCTGCAGTGAAGAAAACCAGCAGAGGGAATGGGGTGGCTGTCAGCACTCAGTGCCTGGGCTGCTCCTGAACCCCACAGAACTGCCCCCAGGAACAAGCAGGGCTGGAGCCAGCCAAAGGCAAGTGGGAACTCACTTGGCAAAGCACAGACAGGAGGCAGAGTTGCTCTCCAGGGACAGTTTTTTCTCTGAGGCCTGTTTTAGATACCACAGTATATAATT
>VWZV01002092.1:246747-257000 GCA_013397155.1 Irena cyanogastra | reverse complement strand
TGAACTTAATGACGTTCCTATAGGCCCACTTGTCAAGTTTGTCCATGGCCTATAGATGGCATCCCATCCTTCTATTGTGACAACTGCACTGCTCAGCTTCATGGATCTTAAACTTTTTGAGGGTGCATTCGATCTTACTATTTCATTGATAAAATATTAAAGAGCACCATCCCAAGACCACTCATCACTGACCTCTACCTGGACATAGAGCCATTGACCACAACTCTCTCACTACATCCATCCAGCCAATTCCTTATCCACTGAAAAATCCGTCCATCAAATCCATATCTCTCCAATTAGGAGATAAGGATGTCTTGTGGCACCATGTCAAAGGTCTTACAGAAATCTCGTTAGATGACATCTGTTGGTCTTCTGTTGTTGACTGTTGCCATCACTCCATCATAGGATTGGTCCTGACCATCATACTGGTCAGGCAACTTTCCCTAGCATTCACTGGTGCTTCATCCTGTGACTTTATTACACCTACAGTCCAACACTCTATACCTAGAGTAGAAACATGCTCCTCTTTAATATTTTCAGTCACTTCTCTGGGTCTTATCTGACTTAGATATTAAGAAGCAAGGGTGAAAGGAAAAATTGACAAAGAGCGGGATCAAGACAGGCAAGTTCAGAGCTGGAGGTCTTTCCTGATAGACAGAGGGGCCTCTCCATCCACTTTGACTTTTATCCCAAAAGGAAAAAAATTGTCAAGAAGTTCTTTAATTATTCAGGGGGTAAGTGGAAAAGACGTGGGAATGTGTTTCATTCTACCACGATTAGTACATGTGGGAGTACATGCAGAGGCAGTGCATCGACATTGAGGGAAACCTTGTGTGCCTAGACACAGACTTGTCTGCTGAAATAGTTTGTATGGGCATACCTCTCCTTTAGAATCTCCACTCACTGGGGGCTACTATTTGCTGTCAGTGTTTTCTTTGTCTTAAGTGGTTTCTATGCTTTCATTCACAGAAAGAATGGTGGTGCAGAAGAAAATGTGAAAATTAGATTAGGTCTATACTATAAATATATTAGAATATTTTCCTTACTTATTCTACTTTTATATTGTCAGCTCAGTTTAGACCAGGAGTAGTAGAATTAATTTGCTGCTTTAGGAGAAGAAGTAACAACAGTTTTTGCCCATAGCAATTATTGGGTCTGGGGACGGCCAGGAGGAAGTGAAGAGTGGCCATGAGTGAATAGCCTAGATGAGCGTAAATGGTGGGTCAACACCCTAAGTGAAGGCCATAATGGGATGGGATTTGGGGACAAGGAAGGACGCCCATGGCAACTTATAGCCTAAATAGGTCTAAATAGTGATCTATGTACAAAAACCATTTGTGAATGGACTTATCTTTGTTTTAAAACAATTGGGTTTGGATTCCCGAGAGGTGGTGCTGAAGATGGGTGGCTTGGCACAGACGCTGGCTGACGTGTTGCGAGAGCTCAAAGCATATTCGAGGGTTAGCAGGTATGGCATCCATAGCTGACGGCAAAAATGGGCCGCAGTAATGCTAAGTCGCTAATCTTTGCAAACTGCTTGCTTGGAGCTGTTCCTTTCTTAGGTAATCAGGGTTTGTATCAATCAGAACTGCATATTTGTCATATTTGCAGATGATGTTAAGTGGCCTGTTGGTGAAATAAGTGTTGCCCTTTATATGGCATTCTGCAAAAAAGTGGTGGGTCTTTCTGTGTTCCTCAATTCTTAACAAAACTTCAGTTAACAAAAGCCTGAAAATACAGGATTTTGCAAAACATCAGATTATTTTTTCCCTCCTATTCCTAGAGACGAGTATAGTCACCTTGTCTTTAAGAAAATAAAAGTTACCTATTGTTCTTCAAGAGCATCAAGTGCTTTTGATCAGCGTTTCTGTGCANGGTGCTGGAGGAGGATGTGGGTGTGTTTTATTTTTATTTCTAGAACAGTGTACAAAGAACTTGTGCTTCACCGCAGCAGTATGAAACAATGCAGGTGTAAAAGAAGGTCACAGAAATGTAGGATAATATAAATCTGAAAATGCTTCAGTATTCACCCAGGTGTTTCACTGCAACAAGGTGATTGTCCTACCACTACAGAAATGTAGTGCATCTCTTCATCCAGATGAACTGTTCATTCCATTTATGTCATGCATTAAATAGAGAAATTAACCACACAATAACAGTTTTATCACCAGAAAGAGCTGCTAGCACTCATAGAGAGGTCCCCAAGTAAGACTATACCTGAAGTGTAGGAATTGAATATAAGGTCATCTTCTTTTCATTTTTTTATTCTTTTGTTCTTTCTCTCTGTCTTCCTTGAACTCAGCCTCCTGCAGGGTACATGAAGAGCATATTACACTATCTTACATTTCTCTGCCTCCTATTTCTTGTCAATGGAAGACCATTTCCCTAATTTTAGGGAGAATCCCTGCAAATGGTAAGCCTCCCCAAAAGCCCTTTTAGCTGCTGGCTGACTTTGACCTGATTCTTGTCATTTTTTGTTATCACTCTGTAGTCAGTAGCAACAGAGACATTGACTTAAACAGTTAAAAAATTTTAAGAGAAAACATTTTAAGATTACATTTTCAATGCATATTTTAAAGAACATACATCTTCATTTAGAAGAAGTATGTTTCCAAAAAAAGTTTAAAAATTTCCTGGGACACAGTTTTCATAGTAATTCTAAAGCCCCCTCCTCCCTCTCACTTTTGTGAGTAGTTCAGCTTCTCTCAGAGACTGGAATTCATTTCTGCACAGAAGCCTTTTTAAGGAATTAAATGGGGTTTATGAGATCCTTAATCCTGATTCTTGCTCTTTGTGTGCTATTGAATTTCATAGAAAGAGTGAATTTCAGACAAAAGAGACCAACGGAGTTAACATTTAATCTCTTTTTGAGACACTGAGAGCTTTCCGGTCTTGTGAGATTCTGAAATGTTGTTTCATATACAAAAGTTTTCTTTGTGTATGTTGTAGGATCACGATTACTAGATGACTTGCATGATGTTGTCAGCAGTGCCTTTGGGAGCTCTCATCCTTGCTATTTAAAAGACCTAATAGTTGATAAAATGTGTAGTTTACCATGCCCTTTGTATATGTAAGTTAAAATATTTTATTTTCAGTGCCTGAAGTATACACAGTCTAATAATAGGAGAGTACAAGACTGCATGTGCATGCAGTTAAGGTTCATTATCACTATTCGAAGATCACCTCTCTTTTAATCCAGTTTCACTCGAGTAAAACTCAGTTTATTCTATTTTCACTTCCTTAAGATTTCAGAAATACCTTGGTCTTTCAAAGTCATACAAAGAGTATGGATTACATCTTTCTGTGTTGAAGTAAGAGACTGGGGAATAAATAGGATTTGATGTTTATCTGGTGCTGATATAAGGGTGAGGCATTCCTACAAAATCCTGGAGAGATTGTTTGAATTATGTCAGCATTTAGATAATGCTGGCTATAACTCAGCCATGTTGATGCACTGAATTTTGAGCAAGAACAAACCAAGGCATAACTTACTAGCATCCCCAAGAACTGTGTAATGAAGCTCAGCAGTTTGTGCATGGAGGGGAAGGGTATTTCATCCTACTTTCAGAGTTTTTCACCTTCATTTTAATATTTCCTGGAGAATTTACTTTAACTTTTGTGTGGTTTCTTTTCTCTTGGTCACAAATCAAACATAACCTCTTGGGAGCATTTCTCTAGCTGGAGTACAGTCTTTTGCCAGGAAGAATGTGATGAGTCATGACGTATGACCGGAATACCTGTGCTGTTAAAATTGCCAAGAGGTGATGGAGTTCCACCCACGAAACTGTGCTTAGGTACTTTAATATATTCGATCGGTGGCAGCAGAAACAAAAGACTCTTGGAATGAACTGTAATGGCAAAAGCAATCATCTGCTTGTTAGTGCATGTGCACTAACTTCTTACCATGCTATATCCCAGAGTTTCTGTACCTGCAAAAGACTTTCAGCTTTAACTTTGCCTTCATTTTTGGTCTGACTTGATGAATGGCTATTAAAAGCCTTCTTTTGTGTTTTCATTGCATTATAGATGCAAAAAGTAAGTATTTAAACTATAATGAAGAGAACACCTGCCTGGTTAACCCAACCTGCATGTACTGCAAAGAGGATACCAAGTATACACAAACAAACTGACATCCCTACATTTCTTATTGTGTACATTTCTTACTTAATTGAGGGAATGAAGGCGGCCATAACCCTTTTTTTTGTAAGGAGGTGCAGTTTACATATTCTATCTGTTAAGGTTAGGAATCTGTTAAATTATTTGTGTTACAGCAAAGAATAAAAGATTATTCCATCCCAGGGCTGATGGTGGTTCTCCAAGATTTACCGTTTGAGTAAAGCACCTTTCATGTGAAGGTATTGTTTCTATTCAGATCCTTGGCAAAAAGAAGAAGTACAGATATCAGGACAATTGCACACAGATAGAGCCCTAACCTCCTCCGGTGGAGCCAACAACAAAAGTTCAACTGACTTCAGACCCTGAAAGATCAACACAGGAAAAAGATATGTGAAAAGGTACACAAGAGAAAAAGAGAAAGCAGGTTTGCCTGGGCATTCTTTGAAATAGATATATATGTTAAAATGTAATTTTAATTTTAGATTTACATGTTTCAACCATATGAAAAATGTAGATCACATGGAGAGTTCTTTCATTGTTCAAATAATTAAAATAGAAGATGGATTTTTACTATACATATTCATCTCAAAATTCTTTAATTTTTCTTATTATTGTGAAATTTGCACATCCACTCTGGTTCAGTATTCTCCCAGCCTTCCCCGATATTCTTTTGTACCTGCTTACAACTAGTCTGTTGCACAGCAATACTGAATTTAGAGGGCTTATTTTTCATTGTTAAAATCTGTGACTCTTTCAGCATAATTTCAGCATATATAGAAAATAACAGTATTAACAGCATCTATTATGTATCAAAAGTACCCAAAAGCAAACGGTAGACAAGACAGACAGAAATGCTGGTACCTGGTAAGTAATCAAATATTATGTTCTTAAGAACAAGTCCTTTGTAAGTACAATAACTTCTTGTTTTCTTAACAAGCTATGTTCATCCAATGTCCTTAGCATAGGTATGGTCTTTGCAGACACCAGATGGTGCAGTGGGGTTTTTCCTCACCCTAACTCTGTATTTAAAGTTTACCATCCCCTCTACTCTCTGCTTATTCTGTCCCTCCAGAAATAGCCTTTAAGTTCACACAAGCCCAGTTTACATGGTACTGAGGTTGGGATGTGGTCTCTGGTAAGCCAAAAGGAAAAGCCAAATGAAAGAGTATTACACAAACCTCCTGTCTTGAAATTCTGCCTAGAAATTATCAAAACCACAGGCAAGTAGATAGAGCCAGCACAGGATCTCAGCTGCTGAGGTCATCCACTTCCTTTGAGATTATGTAGATCAGAATACTCAAACCTCTACCACCTTTCCCCACACGTCCAAGCAGTACTTAGTGCAGTATAACGGCATTTTCAGCAAGGTGAAATGGGCCTGAAAGAAAGAAAACCATTTACTAAGTAAGCAGTCCCAGACTGAATTGCCCCTGAACACTGCGAATGATGAAATAATTTGGTCATGTGAAAGACCGCAAAGACCTGTGCCCTTAGAGGTCTGGGCTAGATTTTTATCTTAGATTTCATAGGCTAATGTAGTTTCTCAGTTCCTTTCCCATGACTTTTCTATTTCTGATGTTATCTAAGCATATGTGACATACTTTCCCATTCAGATCTAGGGCTACATAGTTCATTAACTGGTGTCTTATATTTTAGCTATACAACATGCTTAGGAATTGTCATGGCTATTTTTTAAGCACATGGAGGAGATATTGGAGGAGAGAAAGAAAGTTCTTGGTGGGAGGTGTTGGTAAAGTTGCTTTTATTAGGTATGGATGTTTGCCAGTAGCTTAACTTTAAAATTAATGCTGACTGTAATTTTCATTTGTTAAAAGGCTTTTGCATTCCCCTCCCCCTCTTGATTTTTGTGTAATTTGGCTTATTAAAACAAAATATACTTATTCTTTCCAATAAAAGGTTTAAAAAACTTCTTTCTGTCTGAAATCTCTCTATCCTACCAATATATTGGTTATATAACCAATTGTGAGCAAAACTGGTCACAATGAAAAATTTACTTGAGCTTTCTATGATTGGTTATACCAAACACTTTGGAATTTCTTACATGTGGATGTAATAATATGCAATGACAGGAATTTTTGCCTTCACGTAAGGTTCTTCCTTCAGTAATAGAGCGTAACATATTTTGAGATTATGCTTTTCTTACAGTATTCATTTTTTAAATTTCCATTAAACTTAAGTACCCCACACTTGAGGTTGGTAAAATAGTGGCTAAAATGGCATGTTAAATTCCAAGCATCATCTTTGCAAAATGTTGTTTGAAGATGTTGTTTGAATGTTGCTTAATATTGTTTGAAGACAGAAGAGTGCAGAGCAGAACACTAGAATGCAATTGTACAATTGCTGGGTCTCTGTTTTGCCCACGTACTTTGTGCAGTTCAAACCCCTGATGTTAACTGCTTGCAGGGGATGCACAGAAGGGGTTTTTCAGTTTGCACTTGCTGTTCTGAGTAGTCATTAGTTGTGTTAGAGAAGAATCTATCAGCTCACACATAGTCCTGCAACTGTTGATTATTGTGAAAAGATGGTCTCTGTTCCTTAGAACGTATGATTTAAGGATGAAGTAAAAGAGGGTAGATAATGGGAAAGAAAAAAAGAAGAGAGGGAGACAGCCAGTTATTTATGATTGCAATGACAAGTGGAGGTCACAGAACCATAGTTTTGTCAACACCATGAATCAAATCTCAGAGAACTTTGGAATTTGATTGTTGTTTTGGCTGAAAACATCTTTGTAGCTTTAAGTTATTAAATCATTCCCTTATTCCTCTGACAGTGCCAGACAAGTAGGACCATGGGCAGTTACATCAGCATTTTAGCTGGGAAGCTGAAGAAAATAAAAGAAGTTGAGAGGAGCACCTAAAAACTTCATACAGACAGGAGACCACTACTGTGCTTATAAAAAAAATCTCATGCAAAATGAGCTTTGCTGACATATGCATTCAGGCAAACTCAGGTGACTACTTTCTCCACCTGAGCATGATTAAATGATTAGTGCTGAAAAGTTTTTGTAGCCGGAGAGATTGGCACTCTAAACTGCCTGTAGTTTCTGCCCTCCTTTAGACACCTAGGGTACTTTGCTTAGTCAAAATTGACATCACTGTTGTAGTCCAAAGATATATTTAAGCAAACAGCAAAAGTCTGTGGATCACCCTCCAGAAGGATCATGGTGGTGGTGGGAGCAGGAATGATGGCTATTTTATAGCAATACAGCATAGTAAGATTGCTGTGTGCTGCAGGTCTTCTAGCCTGCTCTGGGTACAAGGCTCACTTGCTCTCACCTAAACCAGGCTGCAAAAGGAAGCAGTGGAGGAGGAAACAGAGAGGAAATCATGGAGAATGGTAAGGAAGAATATGCAATGGTTCCTTTGTACATTTATTTAAGATTAAGGGTGTGTGGTCAAGGGTAGAGGATGATGCTGCCTGACTTGAAAGCAAAGTTGCAAAGTAGATAGGTGCGCTTGCAGTAAACACTGGACCTATGGACTGGGGCCAGACCTCTCGTGAACTTCAGACTTTGGGAATGTGTCCCCCTCTCCTGTGACAGTGGTTCAGAAGCATCTGGCAGATCTTTGCTTACACTGCATCTGCTGTGTCAACAAAAACAGAATAACTGACCCAGAACAAGCTCTTTTCTTAACTGCCAATGTAAAGTATTTTTATCTTTCATAAAGTATGCAGTTTTACTGCTTTCTTGTTAGAATGTGGTTCTAGAGAAAGAATCTTAACAGATTTTTTTGCACGGGGATTTATATTTTATAACAGCAGTCTTTTCAAATAGGCATTTAAAGCAGGTTTTTAGAAGTGATTTTTGAGGAAAGGAGAAAGAGCTGTTACTATGGAATAATGTAATGATAACCCTTCCTCATTAGTTGACAGGTGCTGATTTATCTTTTTCTGGTGATTGTAGATTATGTAACACTGATTGTATTTCGGGACAGAGACAGATTTCTGGATTTATCCAGTATGGTCTCAGGAAATTGCTTTCTTGCTGGGTTTGCTTTTATTCTGATCTGATGAAAAATCAGTAGTTGCTAAAAAGCTGTAGTTGTTTAGTAACTATTTGAGAAACTGGCTTATTAAAAAAGTGAATTTTTTTTTGGTACAAAACATGTCATAGAAATGGGTTAGTTGAAATTACCCTCTGAAGTTAAAGATTGCTCAGAGCATTTTTCAAAACTGTGAACATATTAATATTTTCAAAATTGAGAAATTTCTGTCTCATATTTCAAAATAATTCTGTTTTAAGCTACAAATTAATGACAACTTTTGTAAATTATACATTTGTCCATATTAAAAAATCACACACTTAAATTTATCCAAATAAATTGTTAGTACCTTGCATCAGTGTGCCATTTTGGTAAACCTTTTTGTTCAGATTTAAGGGAGTTTGTAATTTTTTTCCCCAGTTCTACCTATTCCTCACAGTTTAGAATAAGATTTATTTAAACAAAAAGTTTTAAAGCTTCTCATTAATTCAGCCAATTCCCACTGGTCTTATTAAATTGAAACAATAATAAAAAGAAACCAACAAAAAAAAAGTCTGATTGTTTGTCTATTTATCTACAGCCTTGGGAGATGTGTGTGTGGGAGAGAGAGATTGAGAAGGGGAAGGATAGAGGAAATTACCATATGTGTACTCTTAATCTGATGCAATGGAAGATAAATTAATTTAAGATGCATGGTAGCTTTGTTTTGTAGCTCATCAAAGAAACTTAGAAGGGGCCTGAAAGGCAAAACTGTAGCTCACAAAAGACTGCTTAATTTGCAGAATAATCTGAGGTTTTATCAGTCCAGGACCCAAAAATCCTGTTCTGCTAACACTGTTCTAAAGGAATCTGCTTCCTCTAATTCAGCCAGCGCCCCAGGTAGGGATTCTCACTTTATTTAAGGAGTTAAACACTTCTGATTCTGGTGCAGTGCTGAAACAAAGTAATTGAAAAAGAGACTCCAAGGCATCAATCGTGAAAGACGCTTATTCAGAAAAGCCAGTTAGGACTGCCAGGCTGACTCCAGCCCAAAACCTGAAGTGGACAGAAAGCCCTGCTGACTACTGTGCACTTGCATTGCATGGCTCATGCTGTGAGCTGAAGTTGTGATGCATTTGTGTTTCCTTCCTTTAGGCTTTTTTTGGTTTGTACTTTTGGGGTTAAAGGGGGGCGGGGGGAAGGGGGGAGGGAGAGGTAGGGTGATGTTTACGTTTTCTGTTTGTATCTTTTTATAGTCCCAAGTAATTATTTGGCTTTTCTGCACAGCATATCCTTTCTCAAGGTGACCTATGGTTTTTAGGTGCTTGGGAGTGGTGTTCCTGACACGAATCATGCTTGTGCTCTATCATGCTGTACTTACATGCCAAAACACCTTTCTCTCTTTAGTATCTTCAGAGAACTTTGTGTGTGTGTTTTTACATTAAACCTTTAACACACTGTGATGGGCAACTCTGTCCCTTTCCAGCACGGGATGTGCCCAGTAGATGGCACCTGGAACCCGCACACTGACAACTGCTTGCCCTGAATTCCAATGTATCTCAATTTGCTATGCTGAAGTGATTTTTAGTTAACACACACACTATGTTTTCATTAAGACCGGCCAAAGGAGGTTACTTTAACCTCGATTAATGAAACGTATAATAATTTTGGAAATATTTGGAGTTGGAGACCTGCCAACTGCTTTTTTCTTTCTCTTTTTTTCACCTCCTGGATCTAGCAGTAATCAATGCAAGAAACTAACAAATCACGGAAAGTGTCTTGCATTTCACGTCTTCTCTCAGCTTCCCTTCCTGCCTCTCCCTGCATAATTCAACCCATCCTGGAAATCACGGTTGTCAGTGCACTGGTAAAGGAACTATCAGCCAAACTTGCTCTTTCTTGGTATTTTTCAAGGAGAATAAGTGAGGCAAATGCACAGAAAAGCACCGCTGCCACCACCTGCGGCGTTATTGGGGGGAAGGAAGGGCCAGACCCTCGCACAGTTCCGGCCTCCCTGGGGGCTTCTACTGACAAAAAAATATTTGTGACCCTGGGACCAGGGCGGGAGCTGAGGCCGTCGGGGCCGGCAGGGGCCGCTGCTGCCCCGCGGGAGCCGCTGGCCCGAGCCCTCGCATCCCCCGCATCCCCCGCATC
>VWZV01002092.1:166736-246613 GCA_013397155.1 Irena cyanogastra | reverse complement strand
TTTATTTTATTTTATTTTATTTTATTTTATTTTATTTTATTTTATTTTATTTTATTTTATTTTTTTTCATGTCTGGCCCCTTCCCTTACAAAATTTTCCATGTTCTGTAATTAACTACCAGCATCTTTTTAATTTCAATTAGTTTATTTATTTTACAGTTATTCTGTTGGAAGCAGGCACATCTTGGAAGCAGCTTAAGCATATTCCTGTCTTGCATGTTGAGTCCATCGTGGTCTTCTATAATATCCTCTCTGCTTAATGTTGAAATATGTACTTTAAAGGTGCACCTAAAGCCAAGATTTGCTATTGCTGCTCCAGGAGATGTATTCCGCAGTACACCTGCGGTTGTGTCATCTCCACGTTGCTGTGTTGCAGGTATTTAATGATAATTAACTGAGCTGTGAAGCATCTGAGTGCATTTTAACTCCAAGTATACAAGCAGCTCTCCTGAAGTCAGCAATTGTCTTCAAGTACTTTAGGTTAATCGTGCTTAAATGCTTGACTGTATCTTCAGTCACCACATCACAGCCTGCAGAGGAACTGGGAAAGGTATTATGATTAAATATGAGGTAGGGGAGTCCAGGCTGAGATCAAGGCCCATGGCTCTGGAACCAGCTTATTCCATCACACTCCTGCTGGGCACAGAATCCTGGATTTGTGGATCTGAACACGAAATCAGTGCTGGTCTCAGTAGTCTGCCTGAAGATTAATGGCACTGTCCTGCTGGAGGGGCTGTCACAGCACGTTGTAAATCCACTGTCATGTCGTATGTAGACACTAAAGAAGCTGCAAAATGCTTTAACAGAGCCTGGATCTACACTAATGGCCAACTTTCAGCATGAAATTCCCTGCTTACACACATTCCTCCTGCAGCTTCAAATACCATCAGACTTTGTGTAAGCTGATCTGAGTTTAAGTCAGCTGACATTGACTTAAAAGGATAATCTCTACAAAAGTATTGACCTCTGCATATGAAAGAACTTAAAAAACCAGCAGGGAATACACTGTGAAACTAACTCCTGAGGCACTCACAGGCTTTGTCTTGCCTAAACCTAAACCCAGTCATGCACTGAACCCACTTGGGATAAACAGCCACTGCCTACATGAGGGATGCATCATCAGCTCTGCAAAGCAGTGGCCTGAAGTATACTGCTCATAGGCTCAAATCCTGATGAGATGTCAGGACTAGCAAAATTTGGGGGAAGGTGGAAAAGGAAGGGAAAGGAAAGGAATCATTGATAAGGCTATACAATATACAGGGGATAACAGTAAATTTTACATATGCTTTTAAACATCACAGTAATGAATACGGTGCAGAGGCAGACAGCTGGGAAAGAGCAGACAGTGTCTGCTTCCTCCTGATTTAGACGTGGACAGGATGTGAAGGTCCTCAGCTAGACAGCTGGAGCAGTGAGTCATGGTAGGCTAAAGTTCCTTCCGAGTAATTTAAAGTTATTATTTGGACCTTAGCAATTTCAGTAATAACTGAAAATATGTTCATTATGTATGTAAAATAATCCCAGTCTAACCAAATCCAGTCAAATGGAGGCTAAATGAAATAGAATTATTTGGAGTACTGGCTCAGTACTGGAGCCAGTCCTATTTAATATGTGTACCAAACATCTGAATGAGGGGATCAAGTGCACCCTCAGTTAGGTTGCAAATTCCATTCCGTTGGGCAGGAGGGTTGGGCAGGAGGACAGAAAGGCTCTGCAGAAGCATCTGGACAGGCTGGATTGATGGACTGAGGCCATTTTTATGAGGTTCAACAAGGCCAAGTGCACCTGGGTCACAGCAACCCCAGGCAGTGCTACAGGTTGGGGGCAGGGCCTGGAAAGCTGTCTGGCAGAAAAGAACCTGATAGTGTTAGCTGACAGCAGCTGAGCATGAGCCAGTATGTGCCCCAGTGGCCAAAAAGAAGGCCAATGGCATCCTGGCCTGGATCAGCACTGGTGTGGCCAGCAGGAGCAGGGCAGTGACCATCCCCCTGTACTCAGCACTGGGTGAGGCTGCACCTGGAATCCTGTGTGCTGTTTTGGGCCCCTCATACCAGGAAGAGAAGAGGTGTGGAAACACCCATGTGGAGACCTGAAGCACTCTATGTAGAGAGGTGTGCTGCTTACTGGTGGCTCATGTCAGGGATGCCATTGAGAGACTACCAAGCCTTGCACAGAACACTATTACCCACTGCTGTTGTTTTATGTGGCACAGTCAGGAGCAGTCTCAGGAGTATCAAGAAGGGTTACACAACCCTAGGAGTGCTGATAAGGGATTCTGGAGCACAAGTAGTAGACTCTATGATTATATTAGATTCTCTTGAATTTAGTCAGAGACACGCATCTGGCAAACATCAGTAAACTAGTTTTATTATTGGAAAGCAATTTATTGAGTATTGTTTTCTACTCCTTTAAAGTTAGCTCAAAAGATAAATTAGAAACAGTCTTGAAATATTTTGCTTTGTAGATAAACACTTCAAAAATAACAAAATTGCTAAATAGATTTAATGAACATATTTTTAGCAAACCCATTGAGTACAGTCTTCTGAGTCAAATGGATAGCTCTGAACTCACAAAATTCATGTTTTTCTGCCTGTACTTCTATTTTTGTTGTAACATTTTGTTTGGAAAGTGAAAACAGATTTCACACTGCTGAAAAGCCAAGCCAACCTCCTAAGGGAGTTCATTTCAATGATGTGTGAAGTTACCAGAGGGTTTTTTCCCCCCTTAATTTCAGGTAGTACAGTATGTAAATTGGGCAGAATACTCTGGAGAGTTTCTTTTGGGAATTCTCCTGAAACTTATGATGTCTCACACTTTTGATTCCCTCCTGTCTGCAAGTGCATGTGCAGCACAGTGCCGCAGCTTCTCTCCCATTCCCTGACTGGTATTTTTTTAACCTAACTTCAAGCACCTACCCTGCAGAGATAATTTTTTTTCTCCGCTGAGCTGTCCAGGCTTTCCTGGATGCAAACAAGAGAAAGGCATTTCTGAGGCACGAGTCATCTTACTGTAATGTACACAACTAAAATCAGGTAGAGTGCTTTTGATTTAAGAGGAAATGTGAAATGTTCCAGGTTCAAGGCTTTAAGAATCAATGAAATTAGGATTTCAGCATTATAGTTTGATTTCTTGCTGCAAAGGGAATACATTTGAATACTGCTTCCTTATGGCTCTATGTTGAAAGCATAATTCATTAATAATTCTGAAGTGTTTGGATAGTAGGGTCACACTAGGTAGGTAACTATAGGGATATCTAGGCAGCAAAAACATCCAGAATGAATCATGAGTCTGTGCATCAAAATGAGGTTCATTAATCTCAGAATTGAAATTAAACTAATGTACTCAGTGAATAGACAGATTAATTTTAACAATGTCATTGCCACTCTGTGTTTCTTCCTTGAGGACAGGTAGAAACCCAAGGCAAATAATTTTCCCACGCCATGGGCTGTTAGGGAGAGAAAATGCTGCTCTCAGATCCCTGGACTCTCCATCGTGCACACTGTGCTGCCAGGGTGTTAGCAAGCCAGCATTCTCATGCTATGTTAGGAAAAAAAAAAAGTTTCACTCATACCATTGAGGCTTAAGATGAAACACGGTCTTTTGGCAAAGATACATGACTAAGTGTTATGAGATCTGTGATCCCTCCTCAGCTCTCCCTCAAGTCTCTACAGCTCACTTTTTCAGATATAAGTGACTTAAGTACCTAAAGCTGTAGGCAGAGAACACAGACAAATGACTGGTTTTTTAGGACTGCTGAGTCACTGAAGCTGAGTTTGAAAATTAACCTCTAGTTTGTTAATTCCTTGAATTTGTTACGAAAGCTGATGGAAGGTACTGTATGAGTACCAAGAATAATTATTCTGTAACTATTACAATGTCAGAAAAAGAATATTATGAAAGATCCTCAGCCTATTTTCTTTTAAGTATGGAAAGACATCAGTAATCACAAAATGCCTCCAAAATCTCCTTGAAGTGTTATAAAGCTAAAAAAGACAGCTCAGCTAAACCTGGAGTGGTTCAGCTAATAAGATATTCAAAGACTGACTTCCAGCAGATTGAGGTTTATTACAGCCCCAGTTAACTCATCCACCGAGGACCTCACTTTCCTGGCCCACCTGGTAAAGCTGCTGTATGTGGACCACAAAATGTCCCAGATCACATCTCAGTTGTTCTAAATGTGCATTTTGGCTGGTGCAGAGGACAGCTCTAATTGGTTAAGTATGTTCTAGTGTCTGGCCACCAGCTGCCAGCCACAACATCACACAGCGTTGCCTTAATGCTGTTTGTTCCAATCAGTTAATTTGTCTAGATTATGAACTCTTCTGCCATCAGGAAGAGTAAAGCACTTTAAGGCTATTTCAGCCCGTCTGCTCAGCCTTCCTCTGTCAAAAGTCTAATTTGCAGTTAGGAATTTCAGCAGCACTTTCATGTGCTCAAGATAGCAGCAGAGCAAAGCTTCCAGGGAGATTTGTTTCCCATAGAAATAGAGGTATCAGCAATTCCCAACAAGCTGGTCTTTATCAGAAGTTAGTAAATTGTTAGGATTGTCATTTATGGGGCTATAAAAGTGCACAGAGCCCAACTGTCTCCTCCAGAGACCGGCCTGGTAATGTGTGCCTCACATGGTTGGTTCCTCTCAGGCTGGAGGCAGCCACACTGCTGAGGGATCAGGAAGGAATTCTCTGCTAGGAAGGCCCAAGCTCAGGGTGAGCCTGTCCTCTATGATTCCCTAATAATGTGCTGGTTAGTGTAAAATAGGGATGAGATGCATGAAATCCTCCTCGTTTCCTACGAGACTTTCTGCCAAAGTTCTCCCTCTACTTATGTAGCTGTGCCTTAACCTTTGCTTGTAGCTGAGCTTCCTCATCCCTTAATTTAAATATTATTTTCCTAATAAGACCCTAATTCAGGAAGATGCTGAATTGCCTCCTGGAAAAGCATTGATTTTTCTGTAGTTCCCATCTATTTCTTCCAGCAATACCTTTGAAATTACGGCCTTTGTTTATTAGTTCTGTTGTTATTATTGGTACAATGCAAGATTCTTCCAAATAAGTGATCTGTACTTCCAAGGGTGTTTTTTTATAATTAAATCCTGGGGCCGCGCTTTCTAAGGGATTTCAGTCCAATGAGTAATTGCTCAGTGAAATAATCTATAAATGAAGAAGGCAGGGATGAACAGACTGGCATGAATACAGAAGGTAGGAATCATATTCTTACAGGCAGAAGTCCTGGTAACTCTCCCTCCCTGAATTAGTTGCCTTGAATCGTTTTATAGTCAATGTAGGAAGATTAATTATCCTAGGGTGCAATTCCTGTCAGCCCAAAACAGATTAGATAATTCATGCCTAAAAGTACCTGGTTTACTCAAGTGACTAGAAAATGAGCCCAGAATGGCTAGATCAAATGTAGACATCTACACAGTAAATATGTAAAGTGAAGTTAAATGAATCTTAGGGTGGATATGTTTTGAGGAAAAAAGCCATTGTCCTTCTTCCCAGCTTGTTGCAAAGAAGTCCCATGTTAAGCCCCGAATCCTATTAACTTCAAAATTAGAGTATTTTCCTCTTTTCTCTGGTGTTGCTCCATCCTTCCCATGTCCCTTTCAGTCCTGGGGCTGACAGCAGTGGGACCGGTGGGAATGTCAGCAGCCACCAGTGTCCTCAGTTCTCATCTAACACGGTTTGATGGCTGGAGATCCCTCCTTCATCTATTTTAGGGTCACTTTGGGTTTATGTTTCATTATTTTCTTAATGCATCCTGCATTGCATGCACTTCATTTCTTTAGTCCCCAGTTATTCAATTTTGCAGTCCCTTTGTTATATCTAAAGTGGTTTAGACAGTTGCTTGCCTGTAGGGACCAGTGACTGACCACTGGGATTTGTGTTTACAGTCTGGGACCTCCAATACGCTCTGTGTTTGCATTCTTGCAAGCTATATTTTATTCTAGGATCACAGGTAGTTTAATCTACACAGAAAATCTACTTGTTATTACTATAAACTAGAGCTAACTCAAAGCAAACCCAACTGCTGAACATTTCCTCCCCCAGTTATATAAAACAAGCTCATTATCAGCTTAGGCCAGGACAAGCCCAAACAAACACTGACACCCTTTTCTGTCAGGTCAACAAAAAACATGTGGCCTTTTAGTAGGAATGGCAAAAATGTAATCTTTACTGGGCTGCACCAAACACCATCCAGGAGCTGTTTGGCTGTGTTTGCACAGTGCTGTGCCTCATCTGTTGTGCTCCAGAAGTTGTGTTGCTGTGTTGACACTGCTGTGCTAATACAGCTACACAACTGCTGAGCAGCGTTTAGCTTGCGTGTGCCCAGCTCAGCACACGGACAGAGAGAGCTTCCATCTGTCTCCAGCCATCTTTAGAGGCAGGTCCACAGTCCGCCTGCCTCTTGCAAAAATGCAAGCAAGAGGACAAAAATCCCAGAACTGTTTCTTATAGTGATGGCTTAGTGTTTAGGAAAGCCATCTGAGTAATTCTAAGTGCCTGGGTATTTGGAACACCTTTTTGGAACATCCAATGTTCTGATCATTGACCACCTTGAAAGTGGTTTCAGCAGGCATTGGCTGACTGATGAAACACAGATCACTAGTCCCCTAAAAAAGTTTATTTGTGCTTCTGGTTATTCAGTAGCAAAAATCAAGGATCCATTCAAAAAATTAGGTATCTTCTTCAGTAATTATAATTTCCAATGTCCTGGCATGACGTTTTTGAAATGCATTTGTGGAATTACTGCACTGACAAACCAGAATCTTTCTAATTGTTTAAATTACTCCCCACTACCAATCAGAACAGAATACATGCTCTATTAAGTTGACAATTACCGTATATTTGAGCATTTCACAGTCCACTTAGTCTCCTGACAGAGTTCTCTGAATGATCTCCTCATTTCTTCCTGTCTAGCAGATTGTTTTAAGAAGTGTTCAAACACCAGAGCAGGTGATAAAATATTTCTGGTAATCCTTTAAGGTGAATTATAAGCTTCTGGGAAGAAGGCTTGACTTTCATTTTAGAGATAAAATACAGCCAAGTTCAACAACCATGGAAAGGTAGCAGCCACCTGACAGTAAACAGCCAGAGATGTGCTAAAGGGACTGGTGGCTTTGTTCTAATTTACTTTTGTGGGATTCACTTGACTGTATAAATATCATAGAGATGACTACATTTCAGCTGGCTCTCTTTCAGATGAATGTAAAGAATGGTGGCTCCCAGGGCTGGAATAATCATGTTGTGAAAAAGTGCTTCTAAACTAAACCCACCATGTCTTGTTCCATGTGTTCCTTTTTCTTTTCTTTTTGCTACCATGTGAAGCTCTGATGGCTAGCTCTGATGTAGATGCCTACTTTATTGACATCTAAAGTTAGATGAGATAAATTCCATATGCATCCTAAAAGCAATACCTCCTAGCTGGAGTTTCCAGTGATGAATAAGGACTTTTATAAAATTCTGGACACACATGACCCTGAAGTTTTAGCATGCAGCTTCATTTTAAGAGGCTAAATCAGATGAAAACAACACAGACACATGAGACAGGAACATAACTGATGCAAGCTCATCCTGCCAATTCAAATGGAATGCTTTTCCGTTTTGAAGGGATGACTTTGTGTCAGTGGACTCTGTTGCCGAGCAGAAACTGTCTCATGTCACTCTCCTTTTACAGTGGACTGGGTATTGACTATCTTTTTCAAGTGGCAAGGAGTTGATGTAAGCACCTTATAATTTTTTTCCTAATGTGACATAAGTACAGTGCCGTGCTCTTGTCTGACCCAGATCAAATTTCTACTGTTTGGTAATGCATGATAGCAATGAAGGTGGAACCAAGGTTGTTCTGTAAGGGCTTTTATGCCTGAGCAAGGATATCTGCCATCTGGCTTGTCTCCTGTGCTGATCTGTGCTGGCAGACCCCATTTTGAACAGTGAATAAATCTTATCAGGCGCAGACATATTTCTGTTCATTGATCCTAGTCACCTGCTTAAGTCTTATTTGTGCTGTCTGACATGTCTTTCAGCCCAAGGAGAGCTCCTTTCACATGATACATGAATGGCGCTAACATGTTCTGGCATCTTCCAGTGCTGAGACTGGTTCCATAATAAGCTTCATACTCTGAGATGGCTGCTACTTTGAAAGCTTTATTGACCTGGTAAATGTTCCTAGCTCATGTTAAATGGGATGTGAGTCTGATCCAGATGGCTTGCTGGATACAGCTTTGAGGTCAGAAGCTGCTGACACTTGAGCCAGCAATGTGTATAAGCTACAGCATCTGGGATCAAAACCGTAATTCTCTTGTTAGTCAAACCAGGCCTCTGTCAGTTGCTGGTGGTTTTGCAACATGAATTTCTCACTTGATACACCAACAAAAAAAGAAATACTTGTGTCTAATAACTTAGGATAATTGATGCAGGGAAGACAAACTATCAGAAGATATTCTGCCTCTCTTTTTCATTTTCCTTTGCACTTCTCAGAAAAGTATCCATGTCAACACTGAACATCCTATAAATGGATGGTGCCATTTCTCATCAGTGCTGAAAGAGATTTCCCAGAGTTATACACATTTTTAAATCATCTGGGAGATTTGTGTTTAGACAAAATAATAAGACATCACGCTTAAAATAAAGAATATAAAATTGGGCCAGCACACCCAATGTTTTTGCTGACAGACATAATTTGTTTTTCTAGAAGGAGAGATGTCAAAGCTTTGGTGAGGGCAGCACAAATATTTTCAGTCAATAGAGTAGAAATTCTCAGCAAGTTCACTATGATTTTGGTCACATCTTTCTTCCAGTACTCTAACAAAAAATGCCTAGCTAATAAGTGGTGCAAGACAAAACAATACTTAAATCAAATAGCAAACAACTTTTGAAAAGTACAGTTTTTATTATTAATTCTATGCTTGCACGACAGTGCAATCCTTCTTGTCTGAGAGAATCAGCTTTCCATGTGACTAGTGTGTCTACTCAGAATGCTCCATGTTTTAACTATGAAAAAACTTACTAAACTGATTTGGTCGGGATGAGAGGGGTGATGGTGAAATGTCTTGGGAAAATTAGACAGCTGTCAAGACCAGTGTTTTTTTGAAAGTGTTGCTGAACGGCCCTTTTTAAAAAAGATCTTTACCATAGCTAAAGTGTCATTTTTGACTCTGTACTGTCCACCTACATACCAGCTTTTCCAAGAGCCACAAGCCTTCCAAATAATGATTCTAAACCTTGGGGGAAAAAAAACCTAACAAAAAATCCCAAACCAAACCAAACCAACAAACAAAAAAACCAACAAAAAACCACTCAGTAACTAGTCAAGGTACTTGAGTCTTGAGCAAAAATTGATACAAGTTCCATAGAGATCATGGCACTTTTGCTGTGGTGGGGCAACAGGCAAAACCCGCCAGTAAGTGAGGACTAATGTGACCATGTTTGACTGAGGACCGGGTGTGAGCAGGGAGTTATCGGAGCCCAACCAGGCCGGTGTTATATGTATATACTCTCCCCTTGGATCGAAGGCGCTTCCCTTGGGTGGAGACACCGCGCAAGGGAACTCCTTCGAGGGACCGGCATCCCGGGCTACCCTGCTGAAACCTTCAGGATTCTGAAGCCAGTGGGGCCGATTGCCTGGGAGCTAAATCCATTTCAATAATGAGGAAGCAATTGAAAAGAGCCCCGAAGACTCCCGTCCCGCCGATGCCGCCGCCGGAGGTGCCGCCCGCACCGCAGCCGCTGGGTGGCGCCGTCAGGAAGGAGAAGGAGCACGCGCGAGGCGGGACCGGGGGCGGGACCGGGGGCGGGGCCGCCTCTGGCGCCTTGGGCGGAGAGCGGCGGGCGCGGCTCCCGGCGCTGTTCCCGGCGCCGGGCACCCACGGCAGAGGACTTTGCTTGGCTCCCAGCCTCCTGCACGGCGTCCAGGCGTTTGTACAGGCTGGGGTGGCTGAGAGGACGCCGCCATACAGACGAGGTGGGGGTGGGCGCGCCAACCGCTAGTCCTGCCGGCCCCGCTGGTCCTGATACAAGGCAGCGCTGCTGCGGGCTAGGCAGTGCCCAGCGGAGTGTGAAGATCATCCTCCTTCTCCTCCTCCTCCTCTTCCTTCCCGTCTGTAGCACCCTCAGAGTCTCCCCGGCCCGCAGAGACCATACGGGGAAGACCCTGTCTCGCGGGCTTCCATCAGCTGGCAGACCTGATTTCCGTGGTTATGTTGCAGTCCCTCCTGAGCCCCTCGCCTCTGTGGGCCCCGACAGTGGGGACGGACTGGCAGCAAGCACCGCTGGTACCCCAGACCTGGGGTAGCCCCTGCTGTCCCAGCGGGTGTGCTGGCGCCGGGGGCGCTGAGTTAGCAGGGGAAACACCTGCAGGGAGCCTGCCAAGGGGATAAGCCCGGCTGTTGCCAGTGATGCCCAGTCCCACGGTGCAGAGGTGCCCAGGATGATGGAGGTGAGCTGTGTGGTGGTGCAGATTCGCTTTCCCTTCCGTGGCTGGGGGTCGTACAGGGCGTCGAAGCACATCCGAAAAAGAAAGTGAGGCCCCGCTCTCCCGGGCCAGCAGGGACAAGTGCCAGACACTCTGGAGTAGTGGCAGCAGTTCGAGGCACTGCTTTCGTAAGTGGGCTTCGGGGAACATGAGACCCTTGAAGGGATATTTTCAACTGGAATTCCACAGTAATCAGAGGCTGAGGGAGGATCTGGCATGGAGGATAATTTGGTCAATGGTAGCGATGGGTTCACGTGGCTGGAAAACTCCTGTCCGGGAAGTGGCCCTGGGTGCTTAGATGAGGAGCAGTCTCAGCACTGTCTTGTAGCCGTCCTGGAGGGGGAGCGTTCTGGGCCCCAGGCTCTGGGGCCACCATTGGGCAGCAGCAGGTCGATGGGATGGACCAAGGGCTGAGCTGAGGTTGCTGTGCAACCTCCCCTTTTTTCCCTTGGCCCAGCATCTCTTTACCTCCCTTTAACCTGCACAGGCCTCAGCTTCATCCTCCCTCACCTTTGTGTGATCCAGACTGTCTTTAGGGCAACTAAACCAAACCTTCTATCCCTTCCTGATCCTTCTTCCCCATCCCTTTGCTAAATCTTCCTTTCCTGTCCTTTGCTGAACCTTCCGTAACATCTGATCTACAAGTGGGGTCTCAGCAGAGCTGAGTAGAAGGGGAGACTCACCCCCACCCTTGACCTGCTCACCAGACTGCTGTGGATGCAGCTCAGGACATAGTTGGCATTGATCTATAGTGAGGATGATTCTTGATTGTAGGTGGGTTTTATTTGTCCTGTCCTTTTGCAAAGGTGACACTTCTTTGACTGACATTTGAGAACCTCTGGTAGACCTTAAGGACATCTGCTGAAGCAGTAAGGAGGAGGTCTTATCACTGTTTTGTTCTGTTGCCCAATGAATCTGGGTGTCCCCTTCCACTTTGGTAATCTTAGGAATTCTGAGGCATGCTCTAATGTAATCTGGTTTGAATATTTACAAGTCCTGTGGATCTCCTCTCTTTAAAGAAAAGGCAGAGGAAAGTCCATCGTAGAGCATCATTGCGGTGTAGCTTGGTTCAAGCTAAAGTAGGTATGTGCACAGCATCAACATCTCAGCTGGTGTAAATAGGCCTGGTTTGTTCAGTCATTAGGATGATACCAGTCTGTGCAGAAAGTATGGGAAAGATTTGATGTGGCATAGAAAAGATTTGTGGCTTGGGAAAGATTTCATGTTCTTCATGCTCCCAGTGTACTTTCAGCAAAAAAGGACATTCCTTCATTAACTTCTGCAGTGTTTGAGTGAGTTGAGTGTTTTAATAGTCAGCTTTGCTTTTGGAGTGTGTGCCTAGAGGAGAGTATGGCTAGCAGAAGGAACCATTTAGCTGAAAAAAAGTAAGTATTCTGTGAAAACTGGAACCAGTTTTGCTTACCTGATAGGAAATACAAAAGTTATGCAAAGTCCTTTCATTTCCAAACTGGAAAAAAAAAACATGGTTGAAAACTGAAATTTAATGTGAGTAAGGCTATCACTTTGGCTTGTTTGTTTCAGATTTATAGTTTAGACTATATTTCATGTGCTATAAAAATGTTTTTAAGCAATAGTTTCAAACAATACTTCAACATATTATAAAGGATTTTCCATTTTTTTTTCCAAGCAAGATTTAGACTTTGTTAAGGAGTTGTCCCAAGACATTCTGGCTTAAAAAGCCTCAGCCTTTCCAAAGGGGTGAAATGCTCCATTAGTTTTGTAACTAAGTGTAATTACTTACAGTTTTATTTCTTATGCTCTGCATTTCACTTAATTTTGAAACGCCTATGTATCTTGTTCAGAGGATATTTTCAGCATTAGCTGTCTGTTCTAGTGAATATTTTTATCTAGGTGTCATAGACGGGAAGTAAATGTAAAAGGTGCTTCAGATGTAAAATTAACATTCATTTAATTCCTGTGGTAGGAACACATTTATATTTCATGGTTTCTAAATTCAAAGTACTGTAATATCTAGATCTGGATGGCTGCTTTTGAGGGGAAATGATAAACAACATTGTCCCTTGCTGTTAGATAGCAATATTGAGAGTCCATTCAGCAACAAATCAAGAGATTTATATTAAAAAAGAAAATCATATTAATCTTGCCTCAGTTGCACCAATGTATGAAGGTAGAAACAGTAACCTGCAAAAGAGGGTGGTTACGCTTCAGCCTAGAGAAGCAATGATGACATGGAGATAGAAAAGGAACTGTCTGTAACTTGGAACTGTTTTTTCTTCTGCATTGAAACAGAAAACACAGTATCTGCAATAACTGGCTGAAAGGATGGTATTGTCTGATGTTGTGTGTGTATACTGCTTCATAGAGTACATGGGGAGAGATGCATTGCAGTATGCAGAAAGTCTTTGTCAGATATAGAGTGCTTTTGATCTTGGTATTTTATCTTGTGTGAATTTTTGTGTAGTGGGCCTTTCATATATATGGCATGGAATAGTGTATTTTACTGATAGTGCAGACAAAGTAAATATCTAATGCAGTGTGCTAAATGATGTGGATAGTTGGATATACAGCTATTTTGTGAGTTTTGTGCTTTTGTTAGGGTATTCCTGAGTGCAGAAGAGCAAATAAAAAATTGTAACTGGTAACTAGATTTTCATTATTTGAACTCACTGTTTCATGGTAGCAGATGCAAATAGCAGGTTTATGATTGTTTTCTATAGACACTCCCAAATTCAGGTAAGATAAATTATCTTCATGGTCTCTGTTGACCAGGACCTGGGAGGTTTAGGCTAAGCTTTGACTTAAATGCTGCAACCAGGCAATTGGCTTCATGGGCACAACACAATCTTTTATTTTCCATTTGTGAAAGGGATGAAACAACTGAGACCAATGGCTTATCAGCCATAAGTGGGTCAACCATGCATCCAAATGGATCAGATGACCTCTTGAGGTCTTTGGCAGTCTTATTTTCTGATTGTTTTTTCCCTGCCTTTTTCCATTTAAAATGCAATGCATCTGATTGGTCATATCAATTAGTGTGTCTTATCCCATATATACTCAATTTCAGCACAGTGACATCCAGTGCCAGGATGGGGCTCCCAGCATTATGACAGTACAAATAATAAAAACATACAGCCTTAGTGTGAGCTGGTTATTACTGCTCAAAAGGAATGCAGCAGATATTTTTTATCTCCAGGAAAAAGTTTTCACTGAGACAAAGGGAGGATTATCGCTTCATGAATAAACAACTGTATAGACTTCTCAGATAAAAAAAAGCAGAGATTGCAAAGGGCTTTCCAGGAATAGTATAATTTTGTTTGTTAAGTTGCTCTAAAGGACACTGTGTTCCTTGCTGTTACCTCAAGAATGTATTTCTCCATCTATGGGGAAATTTGTTTTCCAGCTTGGTGAAATATGGTTGGGTTTTAGAGCTCTTATGAATCTTGTGCAGGAAACATGGGAACAGTTCTGATATATGACAGATGTAGTGCAACTACTATGATGAAAACCATTCAAGGAACTCATATTTTTTCTTTCTCCTCTACTGTGTTCAGAGAACCCTTCACTGTGTATCATCAGTCGAGTTACAGAGCTCCAAAGCTGGATGTCAGAAAACTCAGAAAACATCACTGGTTCCAGCTCGTCCCTCATGTAACTCCATGGATTTGGATGAGATTGTACCAGGAGTAAGCTGAGCCCAGTGATCTTCACTGAGCCTGCTTGACTTCATGAGATTCAGCATGAGGATTTGTAATACTAAACTGTCAGTAGAGGCCAAAGAATTGTGTAAGTGGAGTGGAGGAGTTAGGAAATGGGGAGGGGGAAGGAGGAAGAAAAAGTGAAGAGGGAAGAGAAAGCTGATTTTGGAGGACTGTCAGCTCTGCCTATATCCTGCCCTTTATATTTCCTCTGATTTTATTTCGTTTTCTTTTTGCCATTCTTTTATTAATTTTATTTTCATGGTTTGATTATTTTAGCCAGCCTTTTCTCTGTGTTGCTTGTTCAGTTTTTTAGCGCTGTCATTTGAACAGCTTTTAACAGCTACACGTATTAATCAAGTGACAGAGACCCCCTGGGGGAAGTGATTCAGCCTTTAGCAGCACTTGGGAAATCTCCTTTACTCTGATTCCATGGAGCTCTGCATATGCTTAGCAGGAAACAGGAGCTGTGAAAAAGGGAACTTTGGTAGGTCTCTGGTAGGTCTAATGCAGAGCATGTGGAGGCCTTGGGCTGTGGATCTACTTGAAAAGAGTAAACTCCATTAAAGGAGAAAATATGGAATGGGTGCAGAATTTACTGATGTTTGTGAAAATTGTGCTGTTGTGGTTGTTATTTCCCTGTTAAGTGCATTACTGCAGTGCCCAGACATAACTGTCATGGACTGTGACTTGTACTTGATACACACACACTGGTCTTAAAGCCGAGCTCCTATTTTGGGAAAGGCTCTCCTGGATGAAGATTATGTTTTTGAAGTGAACAAGAGGGGAAAAAAATTGTAGGTTTGCAGTTCTTCCCTGAGTTTCTTTTATCATTGGGTCTTGGTGACGTTTTCAGAAGCTGATAGGAAAAGTTAAATTAGAAAGCAACTTGAGCTTTCCACTCTGCACAGAAACTGGATTTAAGCTCTTGTTTGACACAGAGTTATGATCTTGAAAGTATTTTTCAGGAAATACCTTTTTTAAAGATCACTTTACTACTTGAAATCATAATTTGCAAGAGAAATCTGTTACAAGATTAAATGAGCATTTTTTCTTTTTCAGTGGGAACTTTCAAGAACATGGGACAAAAAGTGAAGGCTTTTCTTGTGTTGTGTTTTGCTTTCTGTAACTTTAGAATGATTGTGGAGGTAGTGAAAGCTGTGCTGTCAGTAAGAATAAGAGGCAAGCAGAGTGATCTGTGAAAGACTCTCGTTCTGATTTGAAGTCCAGAGGCTAAACACATTTGAGGAAATAATATTTGACACTATGCAAAGAGATTTGATGTCCAGTTCCCACTGCAGCAAAGTCTCCATGTAGTGTTTGAGAACCTGTTTTCTCCAGGAGGAGGCAGTTTCTGTAAAAAAACAGAGGCAATTTTTCTCCTAACAAAACAGTCAGGCAGTTTTTCTCCTAACAAAACAAATGATTATGTTGGTGAGTGTAGATAGGAAATGGTGAATATGTCATTTTTGACAGTACAGGCATTACCTGAATGTTTTTTCTATAAGAAAGTTCAGTGATGCTAAAAGTAAAATAAAAAATCTTGTTAGCATTACTGTATTGATTGAATACACAAAATATTCTGGTTTAGCTGATGCTTGGATTCATAATATGTTTAGTCTTTATTCTCTCTGGCTATATATATGCCTAAATGCATTCTTGTTAAAATTAAAACCAAATTATTGATATGTCAAGCTGCTTCTAAAAGCTCATCCTCTCTCAAGAGGTGTGCTGAACAACGTGTAGCCCAAAGTAGCCAATTTACAAAAGACATAATTTAGAAGCAAAGTTGTCATGACGGCTTTAACTCCACATCCACCTTTTCCATGCACACATTATGAATGAAGGCGTGAAAGGGTTGTCAAGGGAACTTAAACTGAGCATCCTAATTTCTGAGATTCACAGTTTAGTCTAAGCACTGGTTTTGCTGGGTTTTAATTACTGCTTGGTATTCAGAATACTAGTCCTGTATTTAGACTTTTAGATTGTTTTGGGATCTTATAGATGAAGGGCATGCATAACATGCAAGAAGAAAAAAAGAAAAAAATATTCCTAAGACATCAGTTGAAATTTGCATAGAACTCCAGGTATAACATTGTGCTAAACCTCACTTTCAGCAGTACTTCCTATGAAGAGAGGGATCTTCAATACCTTTATTCTAGATATGTGTCTGTGGTTTTGATTTCATGGCAGTTTTACCTTGGGATAGCACCACAGTGCTAAATATCACTGTTTCTATTGCACAGCAGTGTAAGTAAAACAAATCCAGATAAGCCTGTTCTTTAAGAAACATAACAGACTTTCCTTCCTTTTTTCTTGTGTAAACCAAGTGAAATAAATACAATGATCTTTTACTCTGGTCAGTCCTGGAGCACTAATGGCTATCTTGAGTCCAACAAGGGACCATTGTCCTTAAATCTAACTTATCGGTTCAGCTAATGCGGAAGAAGAAGAGATGTTGGATGTCTGACTTGTTTTGTCAGAGCAGAAATTGCTCCATAATAATTTACAATAATATCTTCAGTGAGATACATGGCTGTTTCTTTCCTGTGCTAGCGTCAGTTAAGCATGTTCACCAACACTGTTTTGGAGAAAGCTTTGGAGAAACCCCCAGGGACCTGCAAGCCGACCTTCTCTCCATGCATTCAGCTAACTTTCCCAGTCTGTCCTTGACCTTGCAGTTTCAGCAGAGCCTCCCTGTCAGGCTGCAACACTGCTGCAAGTACACAGGAAATTTGGTATAATGTCCAAATACACGTTGTTACATGCTGGAAGCAGATTGATGAATGGTTTCATTTCAGTCCAGTATTCAAGACTCCAGTGTGTAGGGGAAAAATTGCCATAGTCTGCACTGATTCATCTGGACCTGAGCTTTGCAATTCAGGCCAGATGTTGGTACTAGCTGATATAAATGATATGGAGCAAAAGCTGCTGGAATGCAAGAGTCTGAGCATGAATTGCAAATTGAAGACATCCCAATGAATGGTTTCAGCAATAACTTTTGGCTACAGATTCCTGGGGTCCATCTGTGCTAGAAAGTGATCAGCTGCTGACCGCTGTGTTTTAAAAGAATGCAACAACAGCGGGAAACTCTCCAGGGCAGGATTAAAATTCAGGCAGTAGGAGGAAGTTTTCCCTGCTGTTGTCCTGAATCACCTTTTCTGTGGATAAGGCCCTTCTCTGCTGTGGTGCCTTGCCAAAGGCACCTATTGTGGAAAAGAAGGATACTCAGGGTAAAGCAGATGAGAGCTTGCACAAAATTATTTAACAACCTAGGATAAAGAATCACCAAACAGGCTGTGTTCTGAAATGACCCCTTGCGGGAAACTGGTCAAAGCCAGACTCCTGGCCAAATCTGAAAAGCTGCTGCTGCCTCTGTCTGCAGGGATGAATGGTTGGGACAATCTGTGGAGTAAACAGCTGTTTGAAGAGGAGAGGAAGAAGCAAAAGCTGGAGAATATAGGCAGGGGAAGCAGTTAGCACTCAGTCAGCTGAGTGGATGAGGCTGATAAATTGAGCGTAATTCTCTACCTGCTTCTGGTCTGTGAATGTTCCATCCCAGTGGCAAATCTCTTTCATACATCCTGTGCAGTTCTTATTGACTTTGAGGATGAGTTTGGAATAGTCAGATCTTAAAATGTACCTAATTCACAGTGCAGGTAGCACGCCTGTATTAAGAAAGGTCCATGCAGTGTTGCTGGCTGTGTGTTATTGTTGGGAGATGTGTAAATGAATTTTAAGTGGTTACAAACTTATTCATAGTCTGATAACTAAAGGAGATGAGAAAGACCTATTACTATGAATTTTACTGTCTTAAGCACAGAAGGTTTCCCACCACCTTGAGAAAAACATTTGAATTGTATTTAGAATAATTAAACAACTTGTCCAAGTATGGGGAGGAGTGGGAGCAAAGCCAAGAAAGCTTCACTGGCTAATTTTGAAGCATATGGCACAATTAATAATGACTGAAACTGCAAAATTCGAGCTGGATATTGAGAGTTTTGGGTAGTGTGCTATTGATTCAAAATGAACAGTGCTTGAACACCACAGTGACGGGTACATAGAAGGATCTAATAATGCATACGTTCCAGAGATATGAAAGTGTAGAAGTCTGCTGATGCATGGGGGAAATAAGTGAAATTCAGCTATTACTTTTATTGGCTGTGAACACTTCACTAGAGAGGCTTCATTACCTAGCAAGAGCTGACATGGAGACCCCTTATAGTCTTAGTGCCTGTGAGCATTTTCCACATGATTGGGACGTGTAGTGTTAAAGCAACAGATCTGTTTGGACTCTTGACTCAAGAACTGTGGCTTCCAGGTCATAAATTTTATGATTTCATAGCTTACTTACAAATCCCCATTCCTCTCTTCCCCCAGCAAAGTTTACTAGGAGTTCAAGTGCGCCCTCTTTGAAAAAAGGGACCTTGAATGATCAGTTTTTCTTGGCATGCATGATTTGTGTTGTTTATATTGGGATCCTGGACAGAGTACATGCAAAAGAACTCTGTTCCCTTGGTCTTTATGGACCATCCTTTCAAGATCAGCATTTTTGATGTGTATACACTCATTTTCGGTGTCACTTAGCATCTTTTCTGACCTCATTCTGTAAGTTGTTACCTGTGAGTGCTCTTGCTAACTTCGGGAGAAGCAGTTTCATCAGTATGACTGTGTGTGCTTGAATAAAAATTTGGGGGAAGGGAGCTTTCCATTGTTCTCCTTTTATAAATACCACTATAAAGCTTAAAGCTCTTGTTTTAACCAAAGAATGAAATGTAAGTTAATATATGACATTAAAAGATCGCAAAATTGGGTGGCTGTGCGGGAAAATGCCTTGTTTGAATTTGATATGTATTATGCCCAAATTCTCCCTCTCTTGTAGTGTCTTGTAAGGTTTATGGCCAGAGAAGACATGAGAATTGGAGCTAACCTGGTCCCATTATACATGGTTCATAAGCTTGCACAGAGAATCTGAAGTCAAGTCAGAAGGACAAGAGCTGGCTGTTCTGTCTGGTTTGCTTTGATAACATCTTTTGCAGATAAGCCACTACTGGCATCACATACCATTTTTATTTTCCATGTGATCAGGCATGCCTTTACCCAGAAGAAGATTGCTATATAGCTTTTTAAGAGCAGTTAGATATTTTTATTTGCTAGACGTACTGTTTCCCTGGTTTATTTTAGTGGCTCGGGTACAGGCTATGGTACCTGCTCTATGATGGGCAAGTAGAAATGCATTTATTGATTTTATTTTCATAGCAGAAATGGAAAGTCTGGAAATAATTTTCTATCTATAAAGGGTATCTTGAGGTCCCTGCCAGAAGTTCATTCTTGTGATGGGGGAATGAACATTCCTCTGTAGTGCTTAACTATCTGACATGGGACACAACTGGAGTGGAGAAGTGGAAGTGGAGAAGAAAGGAATAAGCAAGTGTTTTTCAATCATGCAGTGAAATGCTTTCCCCTCTGAGCAAGACAAAATAGGAACCTGTGATTGCCTCCCAAGGCTCTTTCCTAATGTGGCATAGCTAAATGTTACCCTCCTGTGAGAACTGTGTCTGAGTGTCACTGTCAAGCCCCAAGGAAACAAATTCAGAGAAAACAATCGGCCTTCATGCCTCTGGATTGTGATGTTAATTGCCTGATTTAATGCAACTTAAGTTAAGAATTTCAACCAGAGACAGTTCTGCTACCCTCAGTCTCTGTCTTAGATTCCTATTCCTTTCCCAAAATAAAGTGTCATCTATAACTTTGAAATTTTTGGATTTGTCAGTTTGTGGTAGATCAAAGTAAGATGTAAATGCAGAATCTTTAATATATGTTTCTTCTTATGCTTTATTAATACAATCAGTCAGCTTAGGAAAAATATGCCAAAGATAATGAACTTGCAGAGTGCATCCTTTCTTCCTCCTTCAGAAAATATAGGTTATGCTTATGAAAATTAACTGCTTACTTTGGAAAGCGGAGTGATCTATTTTTATGCAGGTGAGGTAAAATATGGACAGCAACTGTTTATGCCTTCTATGTCCTTCAGGACCCAATTCTGTCAGGTTCAGAGCAATATTGCCCACAAAGCCTTAGCCTGGTGCAGGCAGCGCCCAGGATGTCAGGGAGCAAAGCTAGGTAGGAGCAGGTCTGGAAGGAGCTTTGGCTGGTCTGTAGGTTCAGGGCACATTGTACAGTGGGCTCGTGGCCTTCACAAACCTGTTCTTGTCCACCACATAGGCAGGAGGGTTGCAAGGACAGCTGACAAATCCCACAAGCAGCACAAAATTCACACTTGGGGGTGATACCTGGTGAGGAGTAGGAGAACACATCTCCAACTCTACCTTGGCTCTCTTCTCTCCTGCTGCTGTAGGCCAGATCAGCCATATGGTAAATAATAAATAACTAAATGATTTTCTTTTTATTCTATTGGATATTTTTAACCTTTGCACAGAAGATAAGCGAGACTTGATTGTGCATCTTCGTAACTGAGTGTGTTGAGGATTTTCAGGATAGAGTCCACACTAAAATATTTCCTCTCTCTGGTTACATTGCTGCATGACATGGTTCTTACCAGCACAGACTTATTGCGGTTGATAGGCTGACAGGTGAGAGGGGTAAATGCAAATGCTGCTTCAGTTAATTTGGTTACTTCGACAACTAGTCCTTGCTGAAGTGGTATTTTCAATGTCTGCTAACCCAGACCTATATTACAAGTGCAGAAGAAATGACGACCTGATTTAATGCTGTTGCCATGTAGTAGCTTAAAATACATGCATCCTAAAATTATTTATTAATTGGATTTTACATGCTGAATATCTAAGCCTTGTTTGCAGCAGGAGGTGTGAGGATTTGCAATTTGCAAAACTTGTAGATGGTGATTAGTCTGTTAAATCCTATTCAAAACTGGCCTGACATTTCTCAGCTGTGAGAGAGATCTTTAGGCAGATCTCCTAATACATTCACCATATGAACACTTTGCACGTCAGTGACTGTACATTCAAAAGTGTTTTACTTAGGGATAAAATCTTCATCACAATTTCATTATCATAAACACGTGGTGACAAAAATAATTCAGAGCTTTGTATGCCATGTGTTGGCTTTATATTAATTTTTTAGTTACAATTGTTTTGAGGTTACCCACAATAACTCAAGCTCTTGCACTAATTGAACAGGAGGAAAGAATAAAATTAATGGACCGCAAAGGTCAGTATGTGGCTTATGACTCATATAATAATTTATTGTAAATACATGAGATGGCTGTACATGTGTAGTCCAATGGCAGCCTATAAAGGTCTGGCACCTGGGGCCTGCTGCCTGTTTTCATCTAGAAAACTCCCTCTCTTAGTAGTGCTTTGGTCATTCATGATATACTTAATTTCTCCTGCTTTGCTCCTGTATTGCACCTTCTGTTATTTTTGGTCTTTGTGCTTCTGGTCTTAATAAAGAAAAGGAACAAAAGTTCTTCTAAAGCAGTGCTGTATTCCCAGTAGTGAATGCTTCAATTAGAAGAAACTGAGCAATAGTGGTGCATTTTTTCTCAGAAATCTATCTTGGCTTCCAATTCAGGTTTGCTGGATGCAGTTGGAAGCGTTATGTGTCTGGAAATACTTGTGTTGGACTGGTCTGGATTGCAAGGGTCTGACCTCTGTGGCATACAAGAGTCCTTGTAGTCCTTGGGTCCCATCATCACAGGCTTGCTGCAGGATGGATGAGGCTTGCTGTAAATACTCTGTGGAGCAGTTCTGTGTATTAGCAGAACCACTGTGATTTCCAAATTTTGATGAAGCAGAGAAATACACACAGGGGAGAGAGAGAGAGACATTATAAAATGTCCCAGCTGTGGAAAATGCATTTATTGTTCTTTTGCATTTTTCAGACAGTGATTTTTTTCACAGTGATTGAGTTATAAGACAGAAATATCTAGAAAAGTGGATTCAAACATTAAAAGATGCTTTGTGTTTTGGGTTTTTTAAATACCGTTCTGCAATTTCCCAACAAATGTTCTAAGAGCTTCTCTTGAAAACACAAAAAATTTTCTTTAAAGCTTAATAATTTGAACTGGCAGTGATGTCACATTGGTAGGAGTGAAATCTGGATCTGGTACCTTTCCTAGGTCTATAATGCAATAATTGACTAATGCCAGCTGTGGCAGCAGCTATTTGTCTGCTGGAATGAGATCAGTCATTAGATACTAATGCCTTATAGTCACTAATGAACTCTTCAAGATTTGAACCAATGATTTACAGGTTAATGATCTCAAATCTTATTACCAATGTGCATGGGAATAATTGAGAAGTGTGGAGCAAGGAGAACTGAACTGCTTAGTAACACTCCTTAAAACAGTAAGAAGCATTTTTCTTATAAATGGCTTGCCTTTGAAATGTTCTAAAGTGATTGTACAAACTTAATATCATAATTATACCCTTGATTTCCTGAGTACCAGAAGAATTATTCTTTTCCAAGTACCCAAAAGTGTAATCTGGCATCAGTAAATGAACAGAACCAAGATCAACTAAGCCACACTTATTTTAAGTCCCTAACCATATATCCTGAAAGTTCCTTTTCAACATCCAAGGTACCTGTGGAACCAGTAATTCCAGTGTGACTTGTCTTCCTATGAAATTCTGTCTGTTGGTAGAAAATTTAGGTTCATATCTCTGATTTAACCCCTATTCAGCAGTGTGAGTCATGGCTGAATGAAATTTTTTCCTTTGAGGTGATGGATAGAGCAATATATCTCGAACTCATTCCACTGTACCTGTATGGCTTTCCTTGTTCTTACAATGAATGGTTTCCATATCCTCGGTCTCCAGTTCCTGTACTTGAAAGCTATGAAAGATGGCATTTGGGTGAGATTGGGCTCTTGCCTTACATGTCAAGGTAAGACCCTTACTGCCACTAGGATGTTCTGAGGTGTATAAATTTTTAAATCATATCTACAGAGTGTGAATGAGGGCACGTCCAATGTGTAAGGCATTGGAATCAGTGGCAAAGTAGTATTTAAAGTAATAGTGTCTACATGGTAGGTCAAAAAGACTGTGGAAAGGGAGATAAAGTAGAGGAATGATGTAAATAAAATTCCAGGTGTTGGAAGCAGTGATAATTGCTGCATGACCACAGACCTCATCATAGATACAAAGCTAGTGCAAAACAACTCACACTGGATATGGGCTTTTTTCGTCAAGAGGGGCTGCAAAGGCTCCAATGCTCATGCATTTCATCACCACTCATGATGAATCCAGAAGACTGGATAAGAACTTTTCAGCTGGTGTCCCTCACCCTCTATGTCACCATAAGATACCCAGGACAGGTACTTGTACTTGAATATGCAAACATCTCAGTTGTTATAACCATAGAGGAGAGGATTTTGAGAGAATGGGTGTGGGTGAGGCAAATCTGTTTCTTCAAAAATAAGAGTCTACTTCCCTATCTGTGGTCTTGCTTTGAGTTTTACTTCTTTGACTGCTGTACAGGAACCCTTCTGAGGTATCTGAGCCTGCTCCAGTCCTTGCTATAGCTGCCTGCACAAACCCCGTGTTGTTATCCCACTCCTGGAGACACCTGATCACTTGCTGGGCTTTATAAAAAGAATCTGCATCAGAACAGACAATTCTGGCATAGCCATAATCATCAGGTTTTCCTCTTCTGAAATGCTGTGAAATAGTTTGGCACTGGATAATGGGGGACATTATACACGACAAGATTATTGACCTACTGTGAGGAAAGTTACATGGTGAGGTTAACTTATTTCAAACCCAAACTAATCCTGCACTGCTGCCAGTTGTTGAATGGCCTTGTCAAGGTATTATATTAGCTTAATTATTGCCTCGTCATACACCACTTTGACCAGTTTTTTGACACTTTGTGTAGACAAGAAATAAATTAAAGCTTTAGAGATAAAGCATGTATACGGCCTTTTTTTATTTTGTACAAATGCAGACCCAACATTAGGAAAGGGGCTGCTAAATTATGGTACTGAAGTTTTATGAAATGTAATTATAGGTCCAAAGATACTCTGTGTGGAAGGAAAAAGCTTACTGTACACTATTAAAGTGTTTTATGTCCAGAGATGACTGACACAATGCATTATGGGGCTAGAATAAGCATAATTGTCCAGGAAGAAATAATTGAAAATAGTCCTGTAGATGTCAAAATAAAGCTATACATCATGTGAGACTGTCAGCAGTTATTGCATATCTTTGGTTGTAGAGGCAAGCTTCCTTGGGGGCTCATAATTTATGCTTCAAACAAAAAATAACATTATTTAGGGCTTCTGCTTCAGCATGTCCATATGGGCACTGCTGGAATGGTTGAGTTTTAAGTGGCCACACATTTTGCCATTACTCTGCTGGAGTAACTGCAGTCTGTGAACCATGGGGAGGCAGGACACCCCACAAGCCCCCTGGTCTGCTGACCTTGGTTGTTCCCAGTGCCTCGGCAGGATGGGAGCATGGGAAAGACATGCAAGTGCCTACAGCAGCGTGAGCTCGTTTGTGCTGGCTGCAGCCCCAGCAGAGCTGGAGGGCACAGCCTTCTCTGTCCACAAGGATCACGTGCATCTGCTCAGGTGGGAAAAATACTCTTCAAACATGAAAAGTCATAGCTCTGGCTGTGGTCTTGGGATGGACGGGCAGGGTCATCAGCAAACATTTTAAATTAATATTGTCTCTTAACTAAAAAGAAATCCATAAATATGTGACTATCTTGAATTTTTTTGAAAGCTAAGAGTCGTTGAATGAGTGTATTCATACATTTTACATATGGGTGATGTTAATTACTTCAGTCAGCTTGTTATACACTAGCAAAGTTTATTTTGTTTGTGAATAACAGCAATGTATCACACGGGAACACCCTGAGAGTTAATTTACATTGGGTAACCAATTTGATATTCCTTAGATAAAAGCTCTGAACAAGCTGATTACTCTTGCTGTTCAGGAAAGGCTGTAGTACTTTTGTTCACATGCAGCAGTAACTTCGTAAGAAAGCCCAGTAGAGCTCATTGAACTTACTTCAGCAGCAATGACATGCACTAAACACGAGCCAGCCCTCCCTTCTTCTGTGTTACCAGTGATTAACACCATTAGCACCATTGCAGTCAAGAAAAATCATAATAATTTTGTTTGTAAGTGTATGACTGTAAAGTTAAAATGCAAAAAAAAAAAAAAGTATATTGAAACTATAGTCCATATCTGTGTATGAAGGCTGCTGTTAAAAGTGTGTTCTACTTTAAAATGCAAACCATGTATAGACTGTAAGAGGAACATTGCTGGGCTGTAGTTTTTCAACCAGAATAATGATTATTCTTTCAGTGCGGATCTTGGCTAGACAGCATGAAGGAAGAGAAGGAGGAGAAGGAGGAGAAGGAGGAGAAGGAGATGGAGGCTAGCAGTGGAAGAGGGCTGTAGTTTGATGGAAATTATTTTTAAGAACTGGTTCATCATCTGCTGGTGATTTTCATAGCTCATTCCACTGAGTGAGGTAGAATCACACACCTTTCTGTATATGTGTGCTTACTTTACATAAATACAAACATAAGATGTAGTGTAAAATCTGTGCTTTACGTTGTAGTTATACCAATAAAACCGAAAGGAGGCCTGTCCATGCTTACTTGAATGTCCAAGAAGTGATGATAGGAGTTTTGAAAACATCTGAATGAAGGGAATAATAATGGAAGCATAAACACATGAAGAGGTTTACTGCAAATGACTTGATCAGGTCATGAAATGTGAGAAGTGTGTTAACAACATGAGGAGCACTTCAGGGACAAGACTGGTAATGGTGACAGCCAGGGAATGAAAGTCCTCCGGATAAAGCAGCCTAGCTGGACACACACTACTCAGCTGTGGGTTTGGAAATCTGCTGGAACAAATTTACTTGCATTTGTTTTGATTGAAATGGGCAGAATTATTAATATAACAGGAATCAAAATAAGAAGGTATCTGGGAAAGCTATCCCAAAACCTTGTAATTCCTAATCCTAAAAGAAAAAAGATAAAGAAGCAGCTCACCAATCAATTTTGCATCTGGGGAGTAAAGGAGATGTGTATATTAGAACTTCTTAAAGATCCAAGAGTCAAGGAACCTCACATAAATTTGCAACAAATTTATTTCTGATGATAAATACTGCCATTGTTATGGTCAAAATAAGAGAACAGTGTGAAATACAGTGCAGATAGCAAGGAGTAAAAGTAAAAAAGTCTATATAGCTATTAGAACAACAATCTGACAGGGATCTCAAGCATTTTGGAAGAAGGGCTTAAAACTGGAATGAATCCACTTCAGACAATAAATATAGCTTAAAATCACAAAAAGGGAATTTTATGAAGACCAATCTGAAGAATATGTTTTAGGGAATCAAGCTGCAATACAGTTTAGGGGAAAGTAGTAACTCCACAATGCTGTGCAAAACAATTTGGTGATGGCACCAGGTCATAAACTGGAGATGGGTCAACAATGTAATGCTGGCTTAGAAAGTACTTATGTCTCTCCTGTGTGCATTGGCAGCCATGTCCTAGGTGAAAACGTGATGTTAGCTAATTTAATTTACCTCACATTTACAAAATCTGTGTTGGAGGAATGTTTTGGATGTTATATTTTAAGAAAATGCAGAATAACTTAAAAGATACTCAACAGGGAGAAATGTGGCCTATGAGAAAAAGCTAGAGGAATCATCTCTTCTATAGAAGAGAAGAAAAAGTGGATAACAGGACTGGAGTTTTCAATCATAATGAAGGTGTAAGGAGGCTGGTGATCAATGGTTCTTCATGTCTGTGGAGAGAAGAATGAGAAGTAATCAGATTAATTTGTAACAAGGGAGATTTAGGTTAGATATTAGGAGAAATTTTCTAACGATAAAGATATTTAAGCACTGGAACAGATTGCCTTGGAAGTCTGTGTGGTCTCACTGCCAGTTTTAAAGAAAGATCTAGTTTCTCAGAAGTGGTCTAAGACTGGCTGAGCTTGTGTGAAGGCTCCTCATCAGGAGGAGCTGATAACCACTTACAACTCCCCCGTTTCCCATAGGACTGTCATGGTACATTATGCAGAAAATGTAATATAGAATGAGTAAACTCTTCCATAAAAGTTGATGGGTTTAAATGTTATTAGTCACTATGTTCAGAAGAGCCTGTGGAAAACCTTACACCTAGGGTGTTGGTACGTGAGAGTCCCCCGGCCAGTGGGTGGGCGGTTGAGAACCCAGCAGCTGAGCCCAGATCGCCACTGGTCCGTACCAACAAAGAGTGGGTTAGACTTGCTGGCGAAGTGCTAGCCTACGAGGGATCCGAGGCAAGAGCAAGGGAGAGACCAAATGCTTGCTGTTCGGAAGTGTTTTATTACCCCTAAACTGAGGCAGTGGCAAATGGCTCTGAGCCAAGCTCAGGAAGGGGTTATAAAGAATACAATAACTGGGGGTTTGGACATAAGGTAACTGATGGGGGAGTTTCAAGGGAGGGATGAGGGACGACAGGGAGCAAATGGGAGAAATGTAGGGGTGGAGGGAGGTTTGAGGGGCAGATCACCTGGGAGGACTGAGGTGACTGATAGAGAAGGTTCCCGAAGAACCTGGGCAGGGCGAGGGTGATGGACAAGGGTAGGGGTAGGATTTTTCAGATTTGACAGGGATATATTTGGAAAATTGGGGTGGAGAGGGAAGAGTGACACCACTGACAGACAGGTCAGTGGCGGGAAAACTTTGAGGTAAACAATTTGGGAGGGACCACTCTGAGGGGAAAGAATAGGGGTACACAGGAACAAACCATTTAACAACTGACCAACATAGAAATACCTCATTATAACAGAACAATCAAATAAACTTAAAAACAGAACACCACACTGAGGCCTTCACAGGATGGGGGAAGACTCATGCAGCAGTCCTGGGAATTTGGGAAGTCTGAATGTGAACATCTCCCTGCGTATAGTTATGTTGCACTAAGCTGGGTTGCTTCATGCTACCTTTGTAGAAATTAAAATGCAGGGCAGAAATTAAAATGCACTGATACTTCATCCATGTGACTGTCCACCCATCAATGGGCTCTGTACTGCAGTGCTGTGCATCCCTGTAGAAATGACTAGAAAGTGTCATGTACCATTTCTGGGTAACATCTGTTATTTTCCTTAAAGTAACTGCACGCTCTCTGTGAAGCAAGGCAAAAATAGCCAAAATAAATTGAAAAAAGCGTGCACAGTCATAACTGAAGGCTTGGTTCTGAAATCTGCTGTTTGGAAGCTGACTGTAGAGTGAAGATTTTTTTCAGATGCACAACAGGTAAAAGAGCGTGAAATATCTTCTTCCTAGATGAAATGGTGTAAGGAATCTGAAAGGATGAAAAAAATCTAGTTGTACCTGTAAGTCACTAAATACTTAATGAAAGGTGATTTGGTTGTATTTAGATTTAAAGCAGTTTTCTTTATGGTAGTTTTAGGAAGGTTTGTCACAGAATTGTAGAGTAGTAGAACGATATAGGCTGGGAGGTGTCTGCTCTAATCCAAGTCCCTCCTAACAGTGGGTCCAGGATCTTGTCAAGTTGTGAATATCTGCAAACACAAAGATTCCACAACCTCTCTGTGCAGCCTGTGCTGATGATTGACTGCTTTCATGTTCAAAATGTTTCCCTGATGTCTAATTGCAATTCCCTATGTTGTGTCTCATGACTGTTACCTGTAGCCCTTTTGCTGTCAGCCTCAGCCTCTGAGAATTTCCTGCCTCTGGCTTCCTCACATCCTCTTATTAGGTATTTCTTTTACAGAAAGAAATACCCCTCTGAGCCCTCTCTTCTCCAGCCTGAATGAACCTAATTCTCTCACAAGGCAACAGCTGCATCTCTTTATTGGACATCCTCCGGTTTATTATTTCTTGTACAAATCTGGTCATAATACTCTAGATTTGATCTCATGAGTGCTGATAGAGAAGGATCACCCTCTTCAATCTGACCAGGAGATTTTTTACCTTTGTTGCTGCAATGACTTATTGCTGATTCATGCTGTTGTCCACTGGGACCCTCAAGTTCTTTTCTGCAGAACTACTTTCCGGTCAGTCCTCACTATGCCTGATTTGTTATATAGGATTGTTGTGTCCCAGGTGCAATTTTAAAATCTTTTTTTTTAGATTTGAAATGCCATGTCAAGGAGCTCTAAGGCTATGTTTACACTAGTAAAAATAAATTTAAGCTTGCCAGAGGTCTAAACATTGAAACCCTGTCATGCTCTAGCTGAATGTTAATGGTCACTTTGTAATTCGACATTCCTAGGTGTATGATATTAGGAACATATCTAAAGATACAAATTAATGTCTTCCTACATTCTGAGGTTTAATTGTGGGAAAAGGTGTGTGCATAGTGTCCAAATCAGTAAATATGAATCACTAGGAGTTGCAGGGTGTCATGCTTAGTAAATACTGTGTAAAAACACAAAGCTCAAAGAAACTGTTCATAAATGCTTAGTTCTGTTTGGCAGAGTTTAGAATCATTTTAACCATGGTTTTTGCCCAGTCTACATAAACTTTGTTGAAAATAGGCAAGGATCAGATGTCATTGCCTTTGTTGCCCTTCACCTGCTGGGGCTGAAGAGCTGAAGAAAGGTGAAACAAGAGTGTGCTTTTTCTGGCTCTGTGCTGCACAGAGAAGTCATCTTTCTGCATGGGGTTGGTGGGTCATTGGGCAGCTGGGGCTACCACAGTTTAGACATTTTGTTCACTGTGGGCAGGTGCCAGTGATCTGTGCATGCGTGTGTCAGATAACCCTCCAAATGCAGCACTTCTTGATAATGTGTCAGCCTCTGCGGTCATCAGCATAAGAAGGATGTAGATCATCCTTAAGAGGATGTGGACCTCCTAAGTGGGTCCAGAAGAGGGCTACATTCAGTGTGGGAAGTGTAACATGGAGTGTGTCTGGCATTGTTGGTTGCTTCTTTTTCATCCATGTTAACCCAAGTGACTGGAAAGGAAATACAGACATTCTTGACTGGAGTCTATTCCCCTGCTGAGGCATCCACACAAAGGAGTCAAGATACTTTATGTCAAGTTTTTAATTTTGCCTTATAAGCCTTACTGGAAGTTGTTTATTTTTAGAAATATTAGGGACTAACATTATGCAATATGGATGTTCAGCAATTACTTAGAGAGGAACAGAAATAATTAATCCTCTAGCTCCTTTTCTGGCTTTCATCTAGGCAATAGAGTGGTCCTTATAAGAGACAAACAATAGGAACCTGATGTGGCCTCTCACAATGTTTCAGGATTGCTCTGCCTGCAGTAAACAGATGTTTCCATACAGTCCACTCACAATGCCCCAGTGACATCTAGAAGGATTCTTCTCGTCAGTTCTGATAATTGGGAATGGCAGGAGGGACCTGCGGCTGGAACAGCCTGGTGAAATTCCATGTCCATCCAGTCACTGGAGTTCTCTCCAGTGTGTATCCTCAAGCAGCCTGGTTAGCCTTGCTCTTGGAGCATGCTTTCCACCCTGCTCTTATTGTTTCAGTGGCTAGCAGCGTCTATCACAGAATCATACAGTCATACAATCACAGAGTGCTTTGGGTTGGAAGGAACCTTGAAGATCATCCAGTTCCACCCCCCCTGCAGTGGGCAGGGACACATTCCAGTAGACCAGGTTGCTCAAGGCCCCATCCACCCTGGCCTTGAACACTCCCAGGAGTGGTGCATCCACCACTTCTCTGAGCAACCTGTGCCAATCTGACTGTCCTCACAGTAACATCTAATCTAAACCTGCCCTCTGTTCAGTTTAAAGCCATTCCCCCTTGCCTTCTTACTACTACATGCCTTGTGAAAAGTCACTAGCTTTCTTGTCGCCCCTTCAGGTACTGGAAGGTGCTAGAAGATGTCCCTGGAGCCTTTCCTTATCTGTGCTGAACTACCCCAACTCTCAGCCTCTCTTCATAGGAGCAGTGTGCCAGCCCTTTGAGCATATTGATCACCCTCCTCTGGAGCCACTGAAGAGGTCCACATCCTTCTTATGTTGGTGACCCCAGAGGTGGACACAGTATAAAAAAGTGCTTCATTTGGGGGGTTATCTAACACAGTAACAGGCAGGATTAAGTCCTGAACCTGCCAGCATACATCTACAAAACAAAGCAGACAGTGTGGACTGGTGGTGTGTACAGCTCTGTTTGTAGAACAGTCAGAGTCCTGATGGACAAGTTGAACAAGAGCCAGCAACATGCCCTTGTGGTGAAAAACAATTCAGAACCATATCCTGGACTGCCTTAATGAAAACACAGGCAGCAGGTTGAGGACCGTTATTCCTTTCCTCTATTTGGGGTTTATGGGTGGTGCTTGGAGCGCTGTGTCTGTGATTAAGCTCCCCAGTAACCTGGAATGTACCCATTTATTCCTCAGGTGACTCCTATTTTGGCCCGTACACCTGGTCTACCTCAACTGAGAGAGCTAGTCACAGCTGAGGCTGGGCCAGTGCCCACATAACAGAAGGTTCAAAACACCTTGTGATTTTTAATGGGAAGGTTGTGCTGCCGATTCCTGTGAACCTGTTATATGATCACATCCACACTAAGGAATGCTTAAGGCAGCCTTTGGGCAGAGACAAAGGTCTGTGTGTGCAGGCTCTGCAGGCAGAGGGGATAAAGGCAGGGAGACTGTGCCTCATCTTCACAATTATTATCTCCATTAATAATTGTGTTCAGCTTGTGATTCACCCTGGGATTATTGGAGGAGCCTCCCTGGTGTGCCCTGAGCCTTTAATTCGCCAACACTTTCTGCACTACCAGGCCTCAAGTGTAAGTTATGAGAGAATAAAGCATATAACAAACTCCTAAACAAGCCATAGGTTTTGGGCTATTTAAATTACAGCGGGGAGAGGGGAAATGGTGCAAAATCTTTGGGGGGTACTTGCTCAAAGAGCTGGAAAGATTCAGCACAGTTTCTCTCTCTCAGTTTTATGGCTTCTTCACTCAGATGCAACAATAAAAATGTTCCACTGGATTAGCTAGGTGGCTGAACTGTGATTTCTCTGCAATACTTTTCACACTCTAAAAGCCTAATGACAAGCAATCAAGAACATGTTAATTGGGACAATTGCTCGTAGGGGACCCCAGGGTCCTGGGAAGTTGAAGGTTTTTGTTAATTCTGTAGAGCTGGCTGCAAAAAATAATGTTTCTTATCCCCAGGAAATGTCTTAGAAATGTGGTAAAATATGAATTCCCAAGTAATGGTAAAGCGCTTCACCTCCTAGAGGGTCTTTTAAAACTTTTGTCACCAGGTCTTCTTTCCCTCTTGATGGTTCCTTGCAGACTTGTCCTGTGTGGGGTTAGGAGGACAATACCCATTAGAGATGCTGAAGGGGAGCTGGCGACCAGCTTTCTTCTTTGCAGACCTGCAGCCACCACACAGTCTGTGACCCTGTGGACCAGAGAAAGCTCCTCCTTTAACCACTTGGCCATCTCAGGCATCCCAGACAGCCTGACCAGCTAGAAGGCGTGCTGTGGCTTGTTGTTTCCCCATGCCGTGCATCGGCCTTGGTCTCATGAAAAGAATATTAAATGCACTGCCTAGATTTTCCTTTTATTTTTTAATTTTACATTCCTCATTGAAAATAGCTGAAGAGCCTGTAATTTAAACTGCCATCAGTTTAAAGCTTGTGGCAACAGCATGTTGAATCGACAGCCTGCTTCACACATCCTGAAGTCAGTGCCTTGGCTTGCCTGCCTGCCAGCCTCGGGGGCTTTGTCTAGATGAGAGCCGACACCAACACAAAGCTGCAGGCTGCCTGCCCTGGGGGCGTTTTGTGGCAGTGTCTACAGCAGCTGCAAAGGTCTGCAGAAATGGGGCCATGCTGTGTGTCTGAGACAGCAGTAGTCACCTCTCTGCTGTCCTGCACATTTGTAAGATTAATATGGATTCTCTTAGAGATGGGACAGTTATTTGCTCTCTGCAAAGTTAACTTGCCAGGGGAATTCATGGGAAAAATGCTTCCAGTCATCACTCAATGTAAGTGAATTCTGGCAACAGAAGCTTTATTACTGCCATGGCTTAGACAGATGATGATGCTTGTCTAAGTAAATGCTTTCTTTCTGACTGTCTCATTACCATTAGGAGAGGATCCAGCTCCAGAAAGGGAGGGATTTCTTACTCTTCCAGTGGAGGCTGGTACCATGGAGCTGGCGAGCCTGAATTGACCTCTGTGGTCACTTCAGCAGCCCTCCTGCACCAAGCCTCAGTGGTCCACTCTCAGGCACATCTCTCTGGCCTGCAACAAGCCATGCTCACTATCAACTGTACACTGAGGACCACTGAAAACGTTTTGCTCCATTAAATGATATTATTTTCTGTATCTAGATGATGGTTTTTATGAGTCTTCCAGGAAGCCCAGACGCTGCAGTAGATTCCTTGAAACATGTGTGACATTGCTTGGCTACTGCAGTGGCTTGAACTTTTCCAGCAAATGCACCTCGTGAAAATGGGGCTCATTTGGCTAAAGCTCAGGGTTAAGGCTGAGGATGAGCATCCCTCAGGCTGTGCTATATCTGTTGCTGAGTCTTGGTCCGTGTTCTACCTTTCCTCTAGCATAGGACAGACTTATTTCTGAAAATCAGTGCAAAGCTGAGGGATGGAACCCTGTCAACCCTGTAGGGTTTAATTTGGCAGTTATTGCTGTGTTGTGCTCTTCAGCTGTTGTGCTCTTCTTGTCTGCAGATATTTAACAGTAAATACTGCAGCAAGCTTGCCCAGCTGAAGATTAGCAAATCAACACTTCACTGGGGTCACCCAAGAGTGGCAGGGATAAGAGCTCCTGTCTAGACTTCAAAAGCTCTTCCCTGATCCCTGGGCTGCTGTGTCTCTCAGCTGTACAAGAATCAGTCTTTTTATCTTTTAACACAATCTGTCATGAAGACTGCACTTCTGATTCCTTATTTCTAGTCTGTAACAAGCTTTGGTATCCTGGTGAGAGGCTAGGTCTCCAGGAGTTGCCACTCACAACCATTCCTGCACCATCCCACCTTGCCCTTTCTTCAAGCCTCTCCTGACCTAAAAATGAAAAGCATAACAGGAACAAGTAAATACAAACCTGCATGTAAGTTGTTCTTTAAATAAATTATCATAAAACTATATTTCAAAATAAAGGATATTTCAAATTCTTCACATACACGTTTCTACAGTCTGCTTGGTAAATGCAAACCAATCAAATGCATGAGAAATATGACTCTGAAAGAGAATGGGGTATTTAGATCTTGTATGAAACATAAAAAAAAAAGAAAAAAAATTGAAGTTTCTTATCTGTTAATCTGTTAGAGAGTACTGATCAAGAGCTGTGTTTGGAGGAAAGGGTTAGATGGTAGATTGCTCAGGTGACCTTGCAGCTAGGAATGCCAAGACCCCGAGCAAAATGGGTGGAAACCTGATGGTACCTGTGTTGCGTGTCTCTGCAGGCCAATGTTTTGGCTTCAGCCAGCAAGGTAATGGGATGAATTTACTCTTTGCATTTCAGCATGTGTGGTTTTTTGATTGCCCTCAATCGCCTATCTGTGTTGATTCACACAAGCTATGATTTATTTTTGCATTTGTATATAATTATTATGGGGTTACAGTCTCTAAGATGATTAATTCCTCCACTTGTTATCTGTGCTGACAGTCAGGCAAGGTGGCTTTTGCTATAACCAAAGTGCAGGTTCATATCAAGATCCAGATCAGCAACTTGCCTATCTAGAATTCCCATCAGGACCTCGGGAAAGTCAGACAAGGGGTAAGGTGCCTCTGGGCTCCTTGTGTAGACACTGGTGTGTTTTCTAAGTCGTACCACACCTGAGTGCCCTCACAGATAATTATGTTGCTCAGCACATAGTCCAGGAGATTTAATCCAGCTGAAGGCTTTGCACTGGAGACTGTTTCTTCTCTGTACTGTTGAGGAAATGTTTTCACAAATGTTTTACCCTTGTATTTTGTCTTTGAGGATCTTAAAAATAAGGAATGAGGGTGAGTTCAGAAAAAGCAGGGTTAAAAACAACAGTGAAGATGTGCATTCTGTTAAGAGAATTTCCTGCTCCCCTCTATAGGTTTTGTCCCTCCAGATTTTGTCTATCCACCTGTTCTCCCTCTTTGCAAGCTTACTACAGTCCCCTGCCTGGGGAGGGACTTGACCTGTGGTGAGTAGCTCAAGGTGTCTCACTGGCTGGGCTTGTGTCTTGGCTTGATCAGGGTCATGCAAGTTACTGTGAGAGAATTGGGAACCTCTCACTGTGCTGGGTTGGCCTGAAGCTCACCAGCCTCCAGGGGATGATCTGCAAGGGCCTTACTCCCTCTACTTGCTTTTCAAAGAAACTCATTAACATCCTCTGTGACTCAGAAACACTTCACAGATGAGGCTGCAGCCAAGAAATTGTGCAAGCTCAGCACCCTACTTTGTGTGCTGTACACGTGTATGAGGGGATCCTGTTGATGCAGGGCTGTGTGTACAGAGAGCCGTAGTCAGGAAGAATCCTCAAAGTTTTGCCTCTTCCTAAACTACAGTTTTTATTGTTCTGTTTAAACTTCACTGCTATTTTTTTACAATGCTTTGACACATATATTAGTGGGGGTATGCTGTATCAGAGCTGCAGAACAGCCTGCAATTCCCCAGGTTCCTCTGTAGATTTTTATGCCGGTGCATCCATAAAGGAACTCCACATCTTCCAAGTTTTCCCCATGAGAACAGAGTAACACCTTTCCTCTGGAAATACTGTAATAAAACAAAGGGAATACAACACTCCCATTATGAAGATCCCATGGATGGCCCTTATCATTTATCAAAAAGAAGAGGTGTTCTTGTAATATCTGCTAGAACTGTACACGGGGGAGGCTGCTTGGAGGAGCACATTAATAAAAAGTCAGAAACCTGAAAGATATGTCTTTTTGCAGATTCACAATTGTGCATTAATTTATTTTTGTAGCTTTTTCTCAATAGTCCAGTGGCTTCTCTCATGAAGCAATTTCATTAAGGCTTTGATCGTAGTGGTAATATAAAGCCAAGCTTCCTGCAAAGGCTTCATTGCCCTAAAGAGTGTGTAATTGGCCAAATGCCTTAGAAAGTTTTGCTTGGTTTCTCCAGAGCACAAGTAAAAATTAATTGCCCCAGCAGTAGCTGCGGTGCCATCATATAAGGGTGTCAAAACCAGTCTTTCCAAATGGCATATTCTAACTGAGCAATAGATATGAGACTTGCCATAAATGTGATTTGTGAACATCGTTAATGAAGTACTAGACCTAATTGACTTCTCCTGGCTTTATGACAGCATAAAAAAGTTCTGCATTACCAGTTATATTTCTTTTAAACTTCTCCAGCTGAATCCCTAACACTACAGAGCTCTCTTAAAAGCTCTTACTGATATTTATTTGTGAAAAAAAGAAACTGACTGTTAGACAGCATTTCTAGTTCTTTAGAAGTAATAAGAATTTTAGAACAGTCCTTCCATTGCAGAATGAAATGAAGATGCTCTGCAAGTGTCCCTGAAAACTCAAGCACGTTAGAGAAGATCAGCTGAGGATACTTGCTAGCCTGATCGTTTGAGAATTCAAGAATAGACTAACAGATCCGTGCTCAAGTCCCTGTTGTGATTTGGCTCCAGTATGTACATTTCTGATGTGATTATGTGTTTTTGATCTGAAATCATAGGCGTTATATTTTTGTCAATAATTATCATTCCAGCAAGATGTTTTATTTTTCAACTATATTTTGTTCAGAGGTACTAAGGTCTGTGACAACAAATGTCACCATTCATAGTGGTACTTACAGTAAAATAGTATAGCACTTTATATTGCTTCTATAAGTCTAAAACAGCCCAGATGCAACTTTACCTAGTATTTTTAAGGGATATTTTACTATGTGGCTGTATATCAAGCTGATGCTTATAGCCCTAGAAAAAGAAAATAATTTCAGTGTCCTGAATTTTTTTTTTTGCATTTACCTTTACTCCCTCCAAAAATTAAAAACTCTATGTTGTTTTTTTATATTGTTGTTTTAAATTGTATGTTTTGGCTACAATTTTGCTCCACACTACTCAGAGTAACTTTTCACGAGGTGTTATTACAAGTGAAAATTATCTGAAGGGTAAAATCAAGATGGAATGAAATGACTAACCTCTAAGTATTTGCATGAAACATTTATAGATTACCATTTCACACATTAAACCTTCACTTATGATGAAGGTTGCTGTAATGTCAGACATGATAAACACCTCCAGCCACTGCTGAGTTAATGAACATTGAAAGAGGACCTTTGAGTTGATGGTAAATGATAAATCCAGTTGACTTAAACAGTTCACGTAATCCTGTGTTGATTAGTCTTGCTCCATTTTTGTTGGCAGTTTGGGTAGGGGTAGAAAGGACTTTTTGTGGATCTGCTGGGTCAGCTGGCCTAGTCTTTGCTTTGGACTTCTTCTGATTACTCTAGGGTGCCCCCTCACCACCATGTCTAAGTGCTCCCAGGACTGCGCAAATGGGTCTTACTTCCCTGACTCTCCTCCTCCCTTCCTGCTTTCCTCTGCAAGATCCCTGGTGCTGTCAGAGTTTACCAGATCTGTTGTACTTTGTTTTGTGGAGTTTGATAAATAGAGTCAGCTGAAGAAGTGATTGGAGATTGAAAGGGGAGGAATTTCCCAAACATTCAGGATCTGCAATTTACTGATTTGAGTGAAACTCATAGTGATTGTATTAATATTAATCACAGCTCTTCTATTTCTTCACTTGATTCCCTCAAGCAGTGCGTTTATATATATGTATGAGGAAGCCAACAAAGGACGATTATAGGGTGGCTTTTAGGATGTGCCCTGAATCATGAGCACCCTCCTCATAAAGAGGAGTTGGCTGCAAGCTTCTGGCAGAGAAGGCTTCTGCTTGGGGAGTTTGTGGTCACTGATCACCACACAGATTTGCAGCAGGGTGAGGAGCATGGGCATCAGTGGGGTAGTTCCCAGACTATTTGTAATCAGCAAGCAGCCTAAAGGGAAATTCTCCAAGTTCCCCAAATTTTAGAGGATTCAAAAAAGACTAATCCTTGAATCTCATTTGGGGAGCCCTGTTTACTTCTGAGCTTCGATTTTAACTGTTCATCATCTCTGTCTGTGTTTGTATCAGCCACAGTGTGGAGCAGTAGCAAGAGGCAATAGGGGTCAGCCTGTGGGGTTGTTGCAGAGGTACTGATCTCCACACCACTGCATATCAGAGGTTTTACACTGGACCCAGGACCGTGGTGGTCACCTATGGTCAGTGTGCAGGAGGTGCAGCTCCTCCTTGGCTTCATTGGCAAGGAATCCAGCTGCTCTGCTGTGCGTGCTGGAGCCTGGAGGTGAGGGTGACTGCTTCACACATGAACTTTCATCCAGACTAAAACACTGAATAGATGCGACCTTTGAAACTGTTAAATTGGAATGCTCTAAACATCTGTGAGAGTATTTCCTGTTCTTGCACTCCTGCACTGAAGAGATGAATTTAGTTGCAGCTGTAAACTTATGTTTAACATTTTGAAATCCTTGTGAATTTGCTGGCATTGAGGCGGCAGTTTGTCTTCTGATTACCTCCCTGCCGTATAGTATGATTTGTGATGTGAACTTTCTTCTGTCTTTCTAATAATCTGCAGCTTGAGTATTCTAAAAGCATTGTTTATGCAGCACGCTTGACACTGAACTATGCTGTGCTGCTTCCATGGAAACCTCTGACAACATGTTACTGCCTGGTCTGACAGATAAACAGTGCCGCATTTTTCCTTATGTCAGCCATCTCAAGAGCCCTACTATGTCAGACCAAAGGTCCATCTGTCCAGTGTCTTGTTTGTAACCATGGCAAATGACAAATGACTAGGGAAAACTGCTGAAATGGGCCAAGAATTTATCAATACTGCTATAAATGCAAATCTTCATCATTTTGGAACCTTGGGAGTAAAATATTTAATTCAAAGGTTTTTAATATATATATAATTTTTTTTTTCTTTCTAGGNCTCCTATATCCTTGCCTGAGAGCCCCTTAATTTTCAAAATTAGAACAATTAGGAGGGAGGGGGTTTACATTCCCCACTTCAGGGGAGGCTCCTGCTTTCCTTAACAGACCCCTGTCTTTTCAAACCGAGACAGTATTGTCACTTTTTGGACTTATGTAATAATCCAGAATAGGAACACAGGTTAATTTTTTTTTTAAGAGACTGCAGAGGTCTCTAGTATGACCTCCTGTTCCAAGCTGGGTCAGCTGTGAAATCAGACCACATTTCTCACGTCTTTATTTGTTTGCATCTGCACAGATTCCAAGGATGGAGACTTTAAACTGTTTCTGGGAAACCATTCTTTTTTACCCACCTAGGAGAATACAAATAAGAAGTCAAGTAAACTTGCTAGTGCTAGTAAACTCTGTACTTTGTCATTTAAAAGTCATCTGTCTGAAATCACTTTACGTTGTAGACTTTGCAGAATTTTACTGTAGAATTTGCAGAAGGCAATTTTAAGGTATCTTTCGGAAATCTTTGTAAACTGCTGAAGATGGGAAAATCTCCAGACACATTATTTCAGAAATCAGGGGCTACAAAGAGGATTATTTCTGTAGTTTTTGGTGTAGAAGTATACAGGAGGACACTGAAGTGGCTGGCTGTAGGAAGTGAGCAAGTCATGCAGTCAGCAAGTTTGTTCTGACCTGTGCTGGAGATTTGATGGGACCTTATCTTTTGCCTTCAGTAAATCCTCAAAACAGAGATCAAAAACTTGGGTACAAAGCATTCATGGAATATGATGGGCTTGAGGGAAATTGAGATTGCTCAATGCTGGGGGTATGAGACACCCTCCCCTTTTTCTGGGCTCTGTTTGAGTTGTTTCTGTGTAACTCCAAGGGTTCTGCTGCCAAGCCCAGATACTTCAGTCGGGGAAGGAGGAAAGAAAAGAAAGTGAGAGATCTTTTTCTTTCCCACTTAGGTGTGGTCTCCACAACCTTGGTCAGAGAGTGAGAAAACTAAGTTTTCCCAGGATCGGCTTGTGAGACTCGGAATGTCCTAGCCCAAATAATGATATCTTCTAGTCTAAACAACCTGCAGGTGCTTTTCTTTCTTACTTTCTATCTCCTTGTTCTAAGACATTGAGCTGGCCAGCCAACCAAGCAGAATGTATTGATTAATTGACCAATCCGATCCATCTGGATCGGAACAGTGTATAAAAGAAGAACTTATAGTAAAAGTAGATTTTCTGCAAACCCAGCCTTTGAGTCAGTGTCTTTTGTTACGTTAACGGTAACTCTTAGGAGCTGCCTAACAGAGAAAGCTCTTGTTTTTACATAACCTGGAAGCCTCACCAGGTGTTTTGCTCTTAGAGCTTTGCCTTCAGCTGAATACTGTCTGCTTTTCTGGTCTCTTAAGGCCCTTATGGATTTCAAGAGGTCACTTGTGCTGGGAGAATAAGTGTCTGTCCAGTAAATTATTGTTCTCTGCTTATCAGGCTGGTGTGCATTTCAATATTAGAAGACTAATTTATTTTTTCCCTTTCTTAATGCTGGACATGAATTATTGAATTTATCTGGTCTAAGCTAGAAGGATTTTCTAAGGAGAGTGATGTACACATCTGGTTTTACTTGCTGATTTCAGTAAAGATCAAAGATAATATCCATATATTTCATCCTTCCTAGATGTGTTATTTATAGGTGGCAAAAAGCTTCTTTATGGAAACTTTAATTAAGCTTAATTTGAGACCACTTCTTGGATTTCTTTCTTTAATTAATTACTCAGTTTTGAAAACCGAGTTGATATTTTTCTTCCTCCTTTCACAGAAGGGCTCTGAAAGTCTGTTTAATGAATAGAAGTCCAGAGGTATCAACTCTACCAGTACTTCATATTATTGTCAGAGAAAGCAGCACCATCAGACTACAATCATCGCAATAAGAGATCTTCATTTCAAACATGATTACATGTGGCTGGATCACTCCCAGGTCAGAAAAGTATTTATTAGATAGCTTTTCTTTGCAATAAACAGAATAATCAATGAGTACAGTTGAACGTGGCTTTGTTATGATCTTTGAAGAATGTTAAATATTAGTAACAGAAATATTTTATTGTTCATTTGTTTTCTAGTTTTATGCTACTTGCTTTTTATCTGTTACAGAGAAGAAATATTAGCAAAGGCTGTGTGAGAAAAGTTTGCCAATATGTTTTAGCCATCTTCTCAATGACTCTTTGAATCATATCCATCAAGATAATTGCTTTTTCTCCCATTATTTAGTTTGTGACAAAGACGTGATAGTTTTTGGCTTTGTCTTTTCTTTCATGCTTTTAACCAATTTAACTCTATCAGAAAAAAAGAGAAAAGCATTATTAATACATTTTTACTGGTTATCATCCTCTTTATTCATTCTGTGAACATCTTCTTACACTCATTAACTCTTGAAAAGTGTTGTGACCACTATGCCCTTTTCCAGGGCTGGCCTTTGGCTGTTTTATAGCAGGGAAAGCTCTGAACTGAGCTCTATGACTTTTTAACGCGGGTATCTTTCTGAGTTTATTTTGAATTACTTCCGATGTCTGTAGTCTCAGGATAGTCTTGACCCCTCATGTGTCCCTTCTCAAATTCTTAGTGCATCACATGGTAGTTCTTACTGGTGTCTATAAATGTTTTATCTGAATTTGTGTTCACAGTTGCTACTCAGAGGCTGTTTTCCACCTGATTTCCTTTTCTATTTGCACCTTTTTTTATACCTTCTCTTTTAAAAATATTTTTTGTATATGTCATCTTATATGAAGTGCACTTCTTTAACACAATTTCAGTCACATATGCAATCATTGGAAAGCTCTTGAAAACATCAAGGGCTGCAATAGAGGCATCTATTGTCAGAAGTAAAACGCCTCGCCTTGCCTTGCCTTGCCTCGCCTCGCCTCGCCTCGCCTCGCCTCGCCTCGCCTCGCCTCGCCTCGCCTCGCCTCCCCTCCCCTCCCCTCCCCTCCATGGAGATATTAATAGCACCTTTCTTCCAATGATGTTTCCCTCTTTCTTCCAGAACCATATATTTTTTAATTTCTCAAGGTCAGAAAGGCAGATGCAAGTGGCTTCATTCAGTAGATAAGAGGCTGCCATTTCTAGTAAAGGAAATACAATTTTGCTTTGGGCAAGGGAGCTGCTCTGCCAGGGACTTAGTGCAGGAAGACAGAAAGAGAGGCAAAGCTGTTGTGAAACCTGAGCAGTTGCTCTCTCTCGTTTTGATGAGAGTTTGTTGCTTCCATTGACCTCTGGTAGCCAACTTCCTTCTGGGCATATGCTTATCCTTTGCCCTGACTTTGGCTGTGATTTAGTGGATAATCTCTTCAGAGGGAGTGTTTGCTTTTGTGGCTTTGGATTACCTTATCAAGGAAGAGGTTTTTCTCTGGCTAGAACCCTGAATTAGCTACTCAGCAGGTCACAGGTAGCATCTTCACAGAGCACCCTCATTCTGTCTAGCTCTTCTTAATGAGAGCAGCATTCCATCAGAGAGGACTTAGAGATCTCTGAGGAGCTGAAGAAGGGGGGAGACTAGAGAGAAGGGAGGGAAGGCAGAAAGGAGAGTCAGAGAAGGCCTCCAGGCAAGCTGTTGGAGATCATACTGATATTCAGTAGGAGCTGGAGGACAGGGATTAAGTTAGGTGTGATTTAGGATGTAGTGGGTTGATCTGGCTGGGTTATGGGTACACACCAAATCACTCTATCACTCTTCTCCTCAGCAAGGCAGTGGCGGGGAGAAAATAAAATGTTAAAAAAACCTTATGGGTCAAGATAAAAGCTGTTTAACAAAGCAAAAGCAAAGACTGTATGCCAAAGCAAAGGTAAACAGAGGATTTGTTCTCTATTTCCCATCAGCAGATGATGCTGTGCCACTTTCCAGGGAACAGGCCTTCAGTATGTGGGGTGACTGCTCCAGGATGCAAACATCATAGCAATGAATGCCACAGCCTCCCCACTTTCTCTTAATTAATTGCTGTGCAGACATCATATGGTATGGAATGTCCCTTTGGTCAGTTGGGTCAGCTGTCCTGGATGTGTCGCCTCCCAAGATTTTGCCCACTCCCAGCCTATTGGTGAGGGACTGTTGGAGACACAGCCCCAATTCCTTGCCAGCACTGTTCAGCAGGAGCCAAAACAGTGGGGTGTTATCAGCTCCTTTGAGGTACCAATGCAAAGCACGGACCTGTGGGGAAAATGAACTCCACCTCAGCCTGACCCAATCCAATAATACGTGTCCACCCAGGAAAGAAAATGTTCCCTAGACTGGGAGTAGGCAACACCTCCTATTCTAGAGAAGGGAAATCCCTGGCAAGGATGTGTTGTAATTTGACAAGGGAGGAGTTTGGGAAGTGAGGCAAAAAGTTTGTGCGTAACTGACGGAAGTTAGGGAAGCAACTGAGAAGCTGGACATGCCTCTGTGAAAAACACGTTAAAGACGAAGAAACCTGGGAGCTTCCTTTTTCTTTTCCGGCTGGCAAGAAGGTAACTTGGTCTGGCCTGGCCTGGCCTGTGTCCTAGGCACTTCCCCCCCACCCCTTCCCCCCATCGGTTGCCAGGGAGCGGGGGGAGGGGGAGTGTTGCTGTGGACCGGATGGAGCCAGGTTTGCTGACATCTGCTGCTTGCTGCAGCCCGGCACGGGACCCAGCCCAGCCATGCTGACCCCCCACACTCACCAAGCCCCCATCTGGAAGCAGCCCCGGGTCGGCCCAGGGATTTGGCTCTGTGAGAGTTGCCCCATCCATCGGGCAGGGGGTGATGGCTGATGGCTCCAGCCATCAGGAATGCCCAATCCGACATGTTAACCTTCTCAGTGCTTCAATTCTCCCCAAGTGAGAGAAAGGAACAAGATGCAAACATCTGAAGGATCAACAAGGAGACATCATGGATCAGTGAGGAAAGAAGTTAAGTCCCAGATGGGAGGGATGAGAAAATGCCTGCTTGGGGCTGAAATCCTCTTATAAAGCTATGGAGAAAGACTCTTTTTCCTTATAATGCATAAGATTATGGGGAGATGAAGGTGTTCAAAATTGATGTCAGGCAAAAGCCTCCATGCTGAAGTAAGCAGATGTGAAAGTAGCCGTGATCCCTTGAGAAGTTTGAACAGAGAGAGAGAGAGGAGGAGTCCTGCTGCCCCAAGAGAAGAAGGGGACTGATCTCTGTTCCTGGGGATGTGGACAATTTTAGAGATAGATAATGAGGACTTTTGCCTTTGAAGTGTTCATTTTTAAAATAATACCCCGTAAGTTGACATGGCCCATCGACAAGCTGTGGGAAGGCTTGTGGAGATGGGAAGGACTTCACGATGGCAGATTTTCCTCTGGGCAGCTGCTAGTTGTGAGAAAACCATGAGAGAACTGTGTTTCTTCCTCTTGTAGAGAAGCCTCCAGAACCTTAACAAGAGGGACTTTTCTCTCTGAGTGAATTGTAGATAGACTATGTTAAAGGTGGTAAACTGACTAAAAGTTTAGGTTTAGTTCTTTGCATTGTCAGTGTTCAAGGGAAGGGTGGTAGAGGAAGAGAAGAGATCTGCAGGGTTTGTTTTGATTCTTATTACTTTTTCTTTTCCTTTTTAGTTACTGTCAATAAATTTTCTTTATACTCTTTTGAAGTTTGAGCCTGCTTTGCCTTTCTCCTAATCCTATATCACAGCAAGAAATAGGTCCATTGGCTAGGAAATCTCAAAATTAGTGAAAATTCCAAACTGGTGAAGCAAAACCACTACAGGATGTGACTTTACGCAGCTCAGCTCAGGCAGCCTAGCAAGTTTACCATCAATCCATCATCCCCCTAAGAGGATGGGATCCAGCGTAACTAGGGCAGCTTTACCTGGTGGGAACTGGTTATACTTTAAAGAAGATTCTCCGTGCTGAGTAATATCACGTTGGAAGGGGAAGAAAATCCTTCTTGCTCTCTGAAAGAGAACAGAGCCTTTCTGACAGGCAGGCTTTTGGTTCAGAGTCAAAATGTGTACAAATGCTCAAACAGGCAGCCAAATGTCCTCAGAATTTGTTAAACTAATAGATATTTTCTGCATAGGCTCCTGACAACTTCAAGTGATATCTAAAATATTTAAACAAAATTGCTCATCTGGTCTAGAGTAAATCCATTCATATGATAATTCTTAAGGTTGCTGCTCTTCCTTTATATTTCATTATTTGGGAAAAAAATTCTGTCTAATGCCTCATTTAAGATTCAATGGAATCTTCCTTGCTTCGGTAATTTTCCTATTAAATTACAACTATTAACACTCATTCCTCACCCTAAAGGAAACCGATAGAATCACCCAAACTAACGAAGTTGTTCCAGCAGCAAGCACCTCATTACGGGGGTATTTCTAATTACTGTTAAAATGAACTGGAGCACAGTGCCTCCAGAATGGGATGTCCCAGAGCTCTCAATCCAGACCATAAACATCTGTGCAACTCATAATCTCTTCATTTAACCTTTGTAATAGCAATACAACCTCAACTAATTTAAAAATGCTGATAGACATTAAAATAAATAGATACGAAAATGTCACTGATACATTAAATAGAATTCTAATTTATGAGCACTGACTCCCAGTGAGCAGTTTTTGTCTTTCAAAAAAGATCAATGGGATCTTTCCACTGCTTTCTGGCCATCCAATAACTGTGCCACCTGGAGTTTATCTTTCTCTTATATTGTCTAGTCTGAACTAATTTTTTTTCTTTCTACGCTAATTGTTATATTTAGATATCATCACCCAGAAGACTATGTTGAGGAGTGATTAGGGTATAGCTTACACATCAGAATGCCCAGCTAACTCGAAAAGCAAAGCTTCAGATCAGATTTAATTAAGATAGCTTACACTTTCAGTTCAATTTTCTGCCTAAAGCATGGAAAAAAAATGAAGATTAACAGTTTCTTCCAGAAACATGATACTCCTGGGACAGAAATTTAGAACTCCATAAGCAAAATAACTTCTACTCCTGTGAGCAGTCCTCCTGAAATCAGCATGGCTAGTTACATGAGTAAATTGTACTCTGCATAAATTAATAATGCACAATCTGTACTTATAGAATCCTTGCTCTGGTGCAGATTAGTAATTGCCTGTGAGTCATTCAAATAATGAAAAAAGAAAAAGAAGTGATATTCATATGAGTAATGGCTTGCAAGATTTTCCTTTTTAGTTTTTGTATATGGAAAACTGAAGCTTTACGACCTAAATAAATAAAACTTGGAACCTTCAGCTGGAGCTTGCTAAAGGGCTGTATCTACAGCTCATAATGCATTCACCTCCTTGCAAGAAGAAACGTGTTTTTTAATGCCAGCGGCTTAGTCTATAAACAACATGCATAACTGTAATCACTATCAATTTAGTGCTCACATTACAGGGCAGTTAGAAGGTTGGGGGCAACTGAGATCCACTTCCATAAACAGTGGGCAAGTAAATAATGTGAGCAACTGCACTGGACTATCTATGTTAAATCTCATTCGTAGATCATCCTTAGGCTTTAATGTTGGGCATGTGTAGGGAAGCATGAGCCAAAATATCTTTCATCCTTTCTCCTGTTTTTGGGTGCTAAGTGCTGGGCTTTGCAATGCTAACTGAAGTAGAAGGCAGAAAAGTAATTTTATAAGCAATGGAAATATAAGGCCTGGTGTCCTTTGGGTTTGTATCTTTTGGCAGATGAAGGGGAGGGAGAGAAAAGATGATCTTCATCTGAACCTTTTCTCTTTGGGCTCTGTTCAAGGTATATACCCTCATGTCTATAAGCTAGTGTACTTCCCTTTGGCTGGGGCATGAATGGGATCTTTCCTCTGCTTCTGGCCATTCATTTATTTGCGTGAAATTTGTAGAAACTTAATTATCTTTGAAATTGTAGTTAAATTGCATTAAAAGCCAATTTTCAGGTTCCAGTGATATTGAGAATGTTATACAAACACACCAATCAAACACACATACCTAGCTTCAATTCCCCAGGGAAAAAATTGACTAAAATACAGAGGTTTTTTTTTTGTTTTTTTGTTTTTTTTCCCCCAGTAAATTAAATGGATAGTAAAAAGTGGGAATATTTTCAGTTTAAGATTCATACAGATATTGACATAATTGCAATTTTTTATATAGTCAGATCTTCAGTAGGAAAAGGTGCTATGAAGACAAGGAAACCACAGTCAGAGGCGATGGCTCACTATGCTAGTTGCTATTCAGGTCGATAAGGACAGTTCTGTTTTCACTGGGTTGTTTATGACCTATGGAGACAGAAGAAAAAACCCCAACAGAAAAATGATTGAAATACAAAGAACAAAAACATACTCTTAATGCAAATGATATCTCTATTCTTTCCATTTTTTATTCCTGACCACTCTCTGAGCCTTACTATAAAGTTTGACAGAAGTATATCTGTGCCCTGATAAACTGGTACACAGGGAAAAAAAATGCCTTGGTTCCTAAATCTTGTCCCCAAAGTGCATAAAATTATGCAAAAAAAAAAAATTCAGAAAATTGTTAAAGAATGTCTTTGCATGGTCTGAAAGAAGACACAGAAACTGTTGTGAAAGAGGCAGACAATTGACTGGCATAATTTGCTGCATAGAGAGAACAGGGAGACAGGGTAAGTGACAAGAATAACAGCACCAACTGTCAGAAATGTACCTCTGTCATGAGCAATTCAAAGCCTACTCAATGATATTATTCTGATGCACATCAACACAGAGCCTGAGTTGAACTGGAGATGCTGGGCAATTTCACTGAGACTTTATCTGTTTTTCTCCCTTTTCAGGTAGTATTACTGACAGAGTTTTTGATTTGTTTTTATTTTAAATTATGGCCATCATTAAAAACTAGTTTGTAGTTGATTTGCTTTGCAGTTCATGCAGGTTGTTTGAAAGCCTTTGGAGTGAAAGAAAGCAGCATGGGATGGAGAGGAGAGCTGGGATGGAGATGAGAGCTGAGGCAGGTGGAGCTGTTCATGGCACACTTCCTGGAAGGCTGCAAGGAAGAAAGTGGATTTGCAGCTTTCCCTCAAGGAGTCATATTCCAGATTTGTGCCATTTTCTCTTCTAGGTTGAGGGACCTTTCACAAGGACACATAGTGACAGCACAAGGGGGGATGGCTTTAAAGTGAAAGAGAGTAGGTTTAGATCAGACTTCAGGGAAAAAAATCTTTAATGTGAAAGTGGTAAGAGACTGGCACAGGTAGCCTAGAGAACTTCTGGAGGCCCCATCCCTGGAAGTGTTCAAGAACAGCTTGGGTGGGACTTTAAGCAGCCTGATCTACTGGAAGGTGTCCCTGCCCATGGCGAGAGGGTTGGAACTGGATGATCTTTAAGGTTCCCTCCAACCCAATCTATTCTGTGATTCTGTGATGAGTATCTTCAATAGTCTTTGGTCAATTTATTTCCATGATCTTGTCTACTGTCTTTTGGAAGCCTTGCATGTCAGTAGGATGCAGGAGGTCTTGTGTTTTATTTCCCAAAAATTCTCCCTTCACAGCCATTTTGTACCTTTGTTTTGAACTCTGTGATCTTACTTTCCTGGAGCCGCACATAAATCTGGTGATTCACAGGTCTGCAGTTGCCCTTACTAATCTGATATTGATAGAAGGAGCACTGAAATAATGTGAATCTAAACTCATTGAAGTCATTGCCATGACATCATCTATAAAGAAAGATGGCAGGTGTTTCCTGCAGAGCTGGGATAGTGAACTGTGATCAGATTCAAATACAGTAATCCAGTTTGGACATGATGGACCAAGTGATCATTATGCTCAGAAACAGGGGAAAAGAGAAAGTTTCTTAGACTTTAGAATTAAAGAAATCATGATCTGTGGAGACACCAACAGATAAAGTCTGAAGAATTTACACAAGTCCTTTTTTAGTCAAAAATGTAAGGTTATCAAGCTAAACATAGGTCCAGAAGCATGAAACAGCTGATTTGAGATGAGCATGTGCAGTGGAAAGCTTTCTCTGTTCTTTTAAATCAATTGGGTCTACTAATCTTAACTCACTTACATGGATCATTAGAGATTCAATGCTGTGAGTGGGCTGAATAAATCATTTGGCAATACTGATGGAGACTAGCCAGGGGACATTACAACAGCAGCCTCTTGCTTTGTCTTTCTGAGCTATGAATGAATCCTTTCCAGCAAACTTTTAAAGAGTCTCATTTGTCAGAAGCAGTAACCTTCCTACTAATTTATTCTTTTACTTATAATGGACCATTCCTTGAGGATGATAACATTCTTTTTATAAATGCACCCTTTTCTATGTAACAAAAACATGGGGAAAATCAAAGCTTCTTTTTGGTGGAATCAGGGCTTGATTCCTTCCCTCTTCCTTCCCCAATCAAACTGAACTCATTCAAGGGAAAGTGTGACAGAAAGCTGTTAATTTTGTTGACAGCATTGCTTAACTGCAGAGATTAATCTTCATATATGACTAGTTTTTTAAATCTCCTATTCATCACTGAATGATGTCTAGGTGAGCTAGTCTGGAATAACAGCATGCTGAAATTTCAGAACATCTTAACAATCTATTAGAGATAGTGCAATATGTCAAAAGAAGCTAATTTCCCAAAAAATTCCTTTAAAATAGAGTAATAATGGTATGGCATGGCATTTATAGGGAAATCTGAGAGCATACCACAGAAAACTAGGAAAAAGTGACAGAAGAGCAAGAATGTTGGGCAGTTTGCAACCATGGCACACGCATGATTGCCATTAAGGATATTTATTTCCAAACTGTTTTGTTTTCTTACTAACTCATTAGATTAGTTCCTCATTGTGGAGAGATTTATCTGAGATTAAGAATTATAACAAGTAATGTTATGAACTAATAAGCACATCGAATTTGGATGTTGTTAGAGCATTAAATGGAATTAGTGACAGCACCATTTCATTTCATTTTTGTAAGGTTATTATCCTTACATATTCCTTCCATAAAATGAGACCGTAACTATTTCAGTGGCTGTAAAGGGAGCACACACAATATTCCTATGTTTCTGTTTTTAGGTCAGCTATCGCTATTAGATCACGTTCATCATTAGGAAGGAAAAGTGCTCTATTAGAGGGAGGCTTTTCCTCTGGTGATACAGGAAATAATAGGTTGGGGATTGGGAGGGACCTTAAAGATCATGTAGTTCCAAACCCCTGTCATGAGGGATGATCTTTTTTGCCTTAATGTGAAAGAGCATGGAGCATGCACCTGGATCTTCATTTTGCAGCAAATAATTCCCAGGAGTATCCTGATGGCTTTTCATGCCAGAGGAGGCAGGGGGAATAAGCCTTCCATCTTGCAAAACTTCCATGCAGGGTGTGATTCGGAGGTGCCCTCTAATCAGGGCCACTGTGAGCTGTGGCATTTATCAGATGGCTTCCCTTCTTCAGGTCTTCATTCACAAATTCGTTTCTGTGCAACGATGCCCAAGACAGCGCTAATAAGTTTGCTGAAGTGCTGGAAGCAGGATAGCCATGGTTTTGTGGCGCTCTGCCCAGGTTAATCAGCCCTGTTTCTCAGCAGTGTTAATTAGGCGAAACAGAGATCTCTGTGGTGGCGAGTGTATTTGTTCTGATGCTCAGTTATTTCAGGCAGCTCCACTTTGCATTGCACTGTGCTGGTAGACCTACACTCAGCATCAAGGACGTTAAGAGGCAAGCCTGTGCAATAGCTCTGTAGGCTTCCAGCTCTCTCTCTTCCAGTACTTGCACTTATGGTGCAAGTTTTTCATCATAAATTATATAAGAGATATTCCTTAGAGACGGATCTAATGGTGGACTGAAACACTGTCCCCCTGCTATGAGTAGAAATACTGTCATTGACTCAAATAGGATGAAATCCTGGTTCCAAGTGAGCAGTGTGAAGTAGACAAACTTGTCTGAAAAGCTGCAAGTTAAACAGCTATCTAAAAAGTGAGTATTCGACATTAGCATGTCAGGTGTTAATGGCTTTTGTCAGTAGCCACCAGAGGCAGAGCAGCTTTGCTGGCAAAGAGAGGGAGCTTGTTTTACCATTGCTGTGTAACCAGTACCCAACTGTGGCTTGCAGCTATAGAAACCAGTTCCCAGAGCATGCAGGTGCTCAGTGCCGGGGACAGCTAAACTATGCCTGTCAATTTGCACCCCTGGGACGGCCTTGCCAGACTTGCTAGCATGGGTATGGGAAGCTGAGCAGCCCTTAGGAATGCCAAAGATCTGATTTGCACATTAAAAATCAAGAGTTAAGAAATAAAACCTTCTCAGTGTACACCGAGGGGCGGCTGGGGGGCAACCTTCACTTCCAGCTGAACAAAGTTTGTTAGGTTTTTTGGGTTGGGTCCCAATTTCAATTCTGTACTACCCCATCTCTTTTCTTTTCTGTCATGGGCAACACTATAATTATTCTTTAAAGACAATTTCCCTTGTACAACCTGTGCATAGTGAACATCCTGTGACATTCCATGTGGCACCTCCTGGGACATGCTTCAGACCCCTGGCTTGGGAGCTGTAAAGGAAGACTTGTTGCTTGTCTCCACAATGGGGTGCAGCAGCTGGCCTTTGCCTGGCTCAGTATCTCCACTGCTTGCCCTGATAAAAGTTTCTTCTCTCTTTCTTCACAGATGATCCAGAGGCCGTGGAGATGTGGAAATCAAATAAGATTTGGAGTGTGAACCTGTTTCTTCTTACGAAAGAAATGGATTATGCCCGACATGGTCAAACCATTGCAGTGCTTGCTTTCTGCTTCCTCCTGTGGCAGAGCTTTCTACTGCTGGTATTGTCTGCAAAATTAACATCGTGAACAGGACAGATGAATCTGTGAGGGGACCTACATTATAGAATCATAGAATATCCTGAGCTGGAATGGATCCACAAGGATCATCAAAGTCCAACTCCTGGCCCTCCACAGGAGAGCCCCAAGAACCACACCATGTGCCTGAGAGTGTCCAAAGTCAACTCTGGCAGATACCTGGGAGAAGGCATGTTCTCACTTGAGAGTGTATCAGGGCAGTACTTTGGTTTAAGGGAAGTTAAACTTTGCAATGTCCTACTTGTGAAAGTTCATAGCAGTTCAGTTGCCGTCCTAGCAAAATCAGAGCAAAACGGACCTTCACTCAATGTGTGCTACTTTCAGGCAGAAATCTCGCTATTCTTCCTGTTGTCTTTTCTTTTTAAGAACATTGTGCGGGTCTGCTTGAATCGGAATATACTAATTGGATTATTTATGCTGCTTTTGATCAAGTAATTGAAATAAATTGGAGGGTTAATTATGACTCACTGTTTTGGTGAACCTCCATGGTATAAATAGCAATAACAGGGAATTAGGCTGTTTCACAAAAGCATTTTCTGAAGTTATAGTCTTTGATCAGTTCTCCTAAGTAAATTGACACTGCATTGATGGTCATAAAATCAATGCGAGGTGACAGAAACTGGGTTGCTGTTTTTGTGGAACAAGAGCATATCCTCTGAGTGCCATACACATTTTTTTTTTCCTCTCCTGTGACCTTTTTAAAAAAATCATATTCACAGCCAGTATTTCCCTCAAAATGGGACTATAATGTAGTTCCTTCCCATAGCTGTGGCTCATCTCGTGACCTCCAGCTTCCCACATAATCTAATTCACTCCTTCTCTTGCTTGATGCCCTAGAGACATCTGTTGCGGCTCTGAGGAGCACTGGGTGAATCTCTGCTCACATATCTGAGTGCCGTGTACTCGCTAAGCGCCTCTGTCTTGGGAAGATTGTGACTTCCTTGCCTGCAGGGGTAGCCACAGAACAGCAAAAGAAAAGGCCACCTCTCCCTGCTTCCAAAGCTGTCATCCCCATGCTCTCTGTCTCTGCTCACCTGTGCTGCAGCCTGTGACTAATAGCAGTGGGCTGCTGCTCAGCGCTGCACATCAGGGCAGAGCTGAGCCCTCCCCTGCCATGCCTGGGGGCAGCACAGTGCTAAAGGTGGTCTAAATATTTCCTACAACATGATCAACCTACCCTGCAAACCACAGTGAATGCGGCAATGCAGGGAAATGTACTAATTACACACTCCCACTGTCGGCTTTAAGGATAACTGGATTGGTAGAGGTAGGGAAAAGGTATCAAGACAAACCTTTGGCTCTCAGTGGATGTGATGTATACTGTTGAAAGTAAAAGTACTGATAATCAGGAAACTATTCTGATGCATCAATATGCTTGACAAGCGGAAAAATAGCTACAGAATTTCATGAATATTTCTGTGTAAATTGCATTTAAACTAATGTTAGTGCTTCCCCTTGTAGATTACGAATTAGCAACTATTCTTCTGTTAATGTAAATTTAACTTCTTGTTGTTGCTCTTTGCTTTTGTACCAACTCTACCCCAGTAGAAACTCAAGTGCAAACTTCTCAAAGCATCCAGATGGCAACAATAATTATCATCTTTAGCTACCATGATTACATTGCCCAATCTGTGATACTGTAAATCAGTTTTGAGATGGCCACAGGAGTTGTAGCAAGTTCGTGAAAAACATTGCTCATTATATGTTTGTTCAGAAGGATTGAACCAGAGCACTTTCAACATAAGTAAACCAGTGTGGAATTTTAGATCTAAAAGAGACTCTGAGTGTGGAGAGACCAGCGTGGTGGGATGCACACAGTGAGGAATACGTCAGTCATGTGGCACAGAGTCCGGGTTTCTCTGAAATCCACACTCCTGAAGTGAGTTCAATCAAGGGCTGTGCTATTTTTTTTACTGGATCCAAACTAAAGTGTAAAATGAGAGAAGTCTCTTCTTTGGGCCAACGCAAAAGCATGACATTCAGTTGTAGCACCACTGATATTCTGAAGCGAGGGTTCAGCCCTAGTGCAGTTTGTGAGATTTGCATGTTTTTATTACAAGCTTGCATAGGTTTTGCCCTCCAGAGTTTATTTTTCCCCTTAACCTAATTCTATCCAATCTGTCATCTTTTCTTAGTAACATTCTGAGGCCACAGTTTTTTTTTTTTCCTGAAAATATTATCTCTAAGTGTTCTATATTTGCAGGGTAATGGTGACATTGAAATGAAAGGAATGACACACTGATTTTTAGCAAGGCTTTCATAAATTGTCTGCTTAGATTTATGACGTGCCATTTGATTCACAGCACTCCTAATTTTGTGGATGCTGTTATCCGTTAACAATAGCCTGTTGTTTTTTTTTGACTTCTCAAAGACTAAAGTAACACACCTTTACTCTCATATTTTTAAATTTGGATAACTTGATAGTCACAATTGCTGACTCTGAATAAGAACAGAGCTTGTTTTCCAAGATACTATTTTATCTTGAGCCCCTGATTTGTTAATCTTACGACTACTATGGGAAAAAATTGCTGTTTAATTTTTAAAGGTTCCAAAACGTACTCTGACAAATGAATCTGTCTTTTGGTGCTCTCAGAATTGCTCCTCAGTTTGATGTAGTTTTGATTTTTTAAGGTCTCCAGAATTTTTCCAGAAGATTATCAGTAGTCAAAGATACTAAGCTTCTATTTTCTCAGGGCATGAAGACCAAATTTGTTTTTTTCTATAATGAACTCACTTTAGTATCTTGGTTGAAGGGAGTTCAAGGAATTTTCCCTCACAATCCTTCTGGCTGTACATTTGTGGCAATTAAGAGTGTATTTATGGTGCAGAGCATCTTTTCCCACACTGAAGTAAATGAATGCTGCCCAAGTGAGTGCCTCTTCCTGCCTGTGTCCATTACTGGAGCCTGGTCTTGCCACCATCAAGGGTATATTAATAGGTGATATTCTCTGTCCTGCTAAAGAGAAGAAAAATGGTGGCTCAGATAACTGTTACAAACTCACAGGAGGCCTTTCAGGTTCCACAAGGCTCCAATTTGCCTTTTGCCCATCACTGGCCAATACTTGTCAGTGGAAAACTTCATTGGTGTTTACATATGGTGTTACCTACCCAGGCCCATGCTGCTCTGTGAGAAAGCTGTTCCCTTCCTTCGTGGTACCCATGAAACTTAAGAATAAAGTTTCAGAGAAAGGCACAGGACTATTTTCAAAGACTGATAGGCGAAAGAATGTAATGCTTTGTTGTTTGCCAGTTAATGGGCAATTGCTTTCAACAGTAGAGAAATATGGATGTACAAGCATGGCAGGAATATATTAGAACAGTATTAAAAAAGGGATTACTATGTTTAGAAACAGATATACCGAACTATTGGAAAAACATGAAAATGTTTCTGTGTTGGATTAACTCCAAGGTCAGGTCTGTTTCAGGTGACAAACTGCCAGACGTCAGTCTTGTGGCAAAGTCCTCAGGTCAGCTATTGCCTTTATTGTCCAGGACCAAACACCATGATGAGCTTGCTTGGTCCTTTGTGGATGAACCACTCCATGACTGTCTTTAATCCCTGCATTCACAGCTCCATGGTACTTAGGCTGGTCCAACACTAGGAGTGTGATGGAACCAACAAAATAATCCTAGGCATGTACCGTGGTTGTTTTGTCTATCATAGCCACGGGTTTTGGCTGTTGGACTTCCTGTTGTTTCTCTTTTTTTGAGCACACTACCATATGACGTGGGTAATGTGCAAGGTAGTGAGCGACAAGGTGGACATCTTATCTGACTTTTTTTTCCTCTTAGTTTGAGGTCCATTAGGCTATTTTCCCATGTAGTCTAAGACCAAAGATATTGTGGTTCGTAGAGTTCCACCCCTCCCCCCTGCCTTACTATAAGAGTTTCATAGTAATTAATGAAATTTTCTACAACCTTGAAAAGTGTCCTAGTTCATTAGGTAGCCATGGTTAGGCTTTCTATTATATAGCCTAGGGTTGTGTGCATGTCTGAAAGCCAAGGAAGTGGGTAAAGTTGATTATAAGGAAGACCAGTGATGTACCACATGTTCTCCCTGCTCTTGTGCAAGCACAGATGATTTCTGCTGTGATTTGGGAACATGTATGTCTTGGGCAGATTTCACATGGAGATCAAAACAAAGATAAACAAGATGCTTCAGACAGCACTGCTAAGGGAAAAGAAGAATAAATGCTGCCCAAGCCAAGAAAAGAAAAGGAGAAAATTCTATTTCATATTATCTTGAGACTGTTGGCTAAAACAGCTTACATTTAAAGCCTGTCTTGTAAAGATATATAGCAACATCTGTTTTTGCAAAGCCTTTGAATATAGACCAAGCAAAAACCTGCTACCTGTATGACAACTGGACTGCATGTACAAAGTAGCAAGGCTTTTTCAGACTATATCAGGCACATTACCAGTTACTTTTCTGGCAAGAATGGTGAAGAAAGATGCAGTATAGGTTTGCCACTGAAGATGATAGTTTGTCTGACTTTATGCCTTGAATCTTTTACTGGAATCCTCTGATTTAGGAACACAGTGACTTCTCTTGAGGCTTTGGCTGCTGCTCTTATCCTTCCCAACTGTCCTCTTATCTCCACTGTCAGGCTAGGTAGAATCAGTGAAGGTGATTTTAGAAAGCCATGATGTTGGCTGTGGCCTTTGCATGTCTTTTTCATGAGTATTAGCGCTGTCCATATGCTGAGTGGAGAGGGGAGGTGGAAATCTCTAAGCCTTCTCAGCTGTCCTAAAATATAAGATCACTGAAATATTCAATGATAAATGCTGTCTGTGTATACTGTTTTAAAGATGTCGTGGATATTCAGTTTGCTTCCACTTTTCTCCAATTTTCTTTAAATCTTAGTTCTGTATTTCTAGTTATTTTCTGAGGCAGAGAAACAAGAATCCCATGGTGGAAGTAAAACCTGGAAGGAGGAAATCCCTGTTCCTGAAGTGCCGGGGGTATCTTGTGCTTCTGCCAGGGTGCTAAGGATGCACTAAGTTCAAAGTTTGCCAGCTGAGGCTCAGAATTTTCTTGAAGGAAGGAAAAACATCCTCTGAAAGACAAAACCCTTTAGACAATTCTTTTTCGCCCCACTTCATCTAGAGAAAAGCAACTGAGGTGCAGTAATGGCAAAGTCTGATACAGCTGAGAGGCAAGCCTGTGCTCAGTAATTAGAGGGAAAACACAAGGACCAGGATTGTCTTTTAATTTGTCCATTGCCTGAGGATGAAAGAAAACTGCTGTCAGTCACAAAGTGCAAAGGAAGATATTCTAGTGTGCTTGGGACTGCAAAAGGGACTCTTATCCCTTCTGTGATCTATGAGTAATTTCTGAAATAAAACCTCCAAGTCACCTGCAAAGCCAATTTCAGAGAGAACAGTAACAAACATAGCAGTTCTGATGGAAAAAAAAAAAAAAAAAAAAAAAGGAAAAAAAAAACCCCAAACCCACAAAAAACCTCATTCCTGTCCTTTGTCTGGTATTATCTGCTGTACAAATTTCACTAAGTGACATTTTTCTCCTACAGGCCATCCAGTATATATGAGGATTATTATTCCTTCCTTTTTTTCTTCCACTGAAAAACAGATAGTGGCTGACAGTTAATGGAGGGGGACTCTAATCTGACAGCATTATGAAAGCTACTGACAGAAAAGATCTTGATAGTGGCATAAGAAATTCCTTCTGTCTCAGATTACCATTAAGGTGCCTGTCTGCAGCTGGGAAGTCAGGATTTTCTCTTCTAATTGAAGCTTGTTAGATCTGTATCCTCTTGTACATCTGCAACCTCTTTAAGAGGAAAACCCAAAAGAGCTGTAGGGAAATAAGAAAATAAAGGCAGTATGAGTACCTACTAAGATTAAATTCCTAAAAGGGAGTTTGTTGCCACTGTTCTGTGCTCAACAATTGAACTCTATTTTGCTTTCAGTTGCAGCATTATGGCCGAGTTACTCCATGTGAATGTATATGGATATAGAAATGGAGATTTCACCGTTGCAGGTACTGTATATCACGTGGGACTTTCCATACTGAGAAATATGATGTCTAAATTTACATGACAGACAGCCTCCTTGTGATTTTGGATAGTACAAGCTGTTCTGGATTACTTGCTCTAGACCATGTAACATGAACACATGCTCTAGAGCAAGAAACTAACCCCTCAGCCACAGCCTTGTCCCTTCAACCCCAGGGGACAACTCTGGGACAGTTACTGACGTTTCCCTGAGGTGCCCCCTAAGTATTTCAGAGGAGAAGTTTTTTCTAGATATGCCCTCAGGATTTTTACTCTGGTATGCTCAGCCCTATGGTTTTAAACTATTTAAACTCTGTACACTACTGGTATTAGACAGAAGTTTCTGACTGATGAAGGGCAGATGATGAATGTCAGTCATTTGGACACAGCTCTTTTTCAAGAACATGCAATGATTTAACTTCAGAGATCTTTTACTGTGCTTGAAGGAGGAGTTAGTGCAGACCTATATTGGAGGCTATGAGAAAGGCCGTAGTGGGAAGTGCAGCAAACAAAATGTGACCAGAGAAGTTAAAATGATGTTTTGTTTTCAGAGAGTCCATCACTGAAGACTTTTTGTATCAAGCTTGTTACTTGTTCAGTGTTTATTGAACTCTTCCAAAGAGTTGTCCCTTATATGTGTATTTCAGTAAAAAAGAGAAAAGTTGCTTTGATGTAGGTTTTCTTTGTTTGAGCAAAGAACAGACCATCCAGGTGCTCAGCCCCTCCTAACAGGAAAACTTGAATAAAGCAGTCATCCTACCCAGCCTGTCCCTTGCATTTTGTAGAGTTAAACTTCATGCATTCTTGCCAAAGCTCTGATCATTTTTGAAACTAGCACATATAAATGCATACCGTACTGTCTGTATTTTTTCCCACTGCTATGTTGTCTACTCACAAAAGGTTGTAATTCTATGTGCTTTTCTCCAGCTAGCCCTACTTTTTTTTTTTCACCTACACATTCAGTTTTAGTGTTCCATCTGCTTTCAACCTGCTTAATGTTATACTCCAACTTTTAATGACAGAAGAGATCAAGTGCCATGGTTCTCACTTTATTGCTAAAGATGGTGTGCAGACCTTCTTTAAATGATTCCAAATCATCTAAAGCCTCTGTTTGGATGGTTTTCAAAGGCAGCCTAAGGTTGTCAAACTTCTACTGCAGAGCTTGTGAGCACTTTTCATAGGTTAATCTTTTTAAAGGCCTCTATCTAAGGTTCTTTAGTTTCCTAAAGGCTCTTTTTTGCCTACTTCAGAGCTTTATGTGAAAATTACGTACATCATTGTCTTAATTTGTCCTGACAGGTGCAAACTCGTTTGACCTAAAATCCAGGGGAAAAAATGTCCAAAAAATCCTTACATTAAAAAAATGCATAAAATAATTTTTGTCATTTTTATGCTCCAAACTGACATTTTCTTTAATACCTGATGTTTTAAAATCTTGAGTCCTGGTTATTTCTGGAAAGAGACTGAATCAAAATAATGTGGACCTTCAACTCAGGAATCTGATCTTAATTTTGACATGGAATAGCTTCAATAAGTAGATTAGTCAGTTTGAGCTACTTTTTGGTTCCCTAGCTGTGGATATGCAGCTTTTCTCTGGAGGTCAGCTTTCTGAGGAGCAGCAAATAACCTCCATGAGTGTCCTGGGTTTGTTATGCACGATGACCACTTCCTCCAATTCCTTGGCATGTACAAGGAATGGTGCTGATCTGGAGACAGACTGCTGACCAGGACAAAAAGCACTGGACCTTTCTTTTGTCCACCTTAGGGATGTGTGTGCAGAAGAGCCCTAGTGGTGCCTGTTGTGTCCCAAGTGCCAGTCTAAGCAAGAAGGCCATATAGCCTGGCAAACAGCAATAAAAAAGATTTTGTTTCTGGGGCTTTCATACAAACAGAAGGCTGGCTTTCTTGGGTGGATTTCTGAATAGATGTTTTATTTCCTTAGATTTTGAACTGTGGTTTCTACTTGCACATAGGTCTATTAAGGATTTAGGAAAGCCCTATGGGCACCAATCTGCATCTTTAAGCACTTTAAGTATCTTTACAGTGTTGTTCTTTGCTTATCCATGGGGAAATAGCTTCTCAGCAGAAGCTAAAATTCTTTATAGAAATACCTCTGCTGTACAGAAAAGATATTTTTCTGTATGAAACTTGTAGATTGGTTTTGCTAATATTCCCAAGCAATTTCACAGCAAGGATTAAATTCTCAGTTATACTTTGTACATTTACCCAGGTATCTAATAGAAATTTTCCCTTTTTTTTTTTTTTTTGTTTAGAAGAAAAGTCTAATTGGAATGGATGAAATTACATTTTTAAATATCAGAATGGAGATCACCAGGGAAATAATCTAGCTGCTGTACTCTAATGTTAACTCAGTGCTTCTAAAAAATCAGTTATCAGGAGCCTGAATTAGACTGAGACAGATTGAGCTAAGTGCTTGACTATTCAAAGTAAGTTCAAGAGATCTGGGGAAAAGTTCAGTGCAGTCGGGGAAAAAAATGTACTACATTAAACATGCAGGACTAAAGAAATCATGCTTCTATTTTATTTTAAGTAAACAACATTATCTTTTGATATATCTTGGTCTTTCTTCACGTGAATCATGAATCATGCAGCATTTCAAGCCCTAATTAATATTCTTAATTGCTCTCCCTTTTTCTTTCCTGCAGCTGGCAGATGGAATGCTGCAGATCAGACGGTGCCATATCAATAGTGTTTGCACTGCCTGTGAACAAATGATGTTACAGCCTGCATGTTTATCCTCTTTGATCCGTACACAACTGGAGCACAGTGCAATCATCAGGACTGCCTTTTTTTTTTTAATTATCTTTTTCCCCTATCTCTGTGGTATTAACCCTGTTGGGAGCAGATGATAGAACACAGACAGTCAGCCAATTTCCATAATGCCAAACTGTTTTCAGCAAGAAAGCCTGGAAATCATAGGAGACCTACATCCAGAATGGATGCTCGCATCTGTCCTCCCTGGAAAAGTATATGCTAGAGAAATGCCTTCCACCAAGTTGGGCTGAAAATTCCTTAGTGAGAGTGTCAATTGTTTCTGTGCTTTTCTGTGCTAATTAAGATGGATATACAAAGAATCCAAAAGAAAGAGCATCATATTAGTAAGAACCTCAGTGGTGATTTCTAATTAGCTGAAAAGTGAATGAAAGCTCAATTCTGTTTGCTGTGGGCAAAGAATAAGTTCTCGAAATGAAAGAATCCTAATTACTTTAGAAATTTTAAACTATTCAGATCTTTCTGTTTCTTGTGAGTTAGTGGTTTTACCTTCCAGGTGAAAGAATTACTTTTCTCACTAAATGCAAACTCTATTTTGATAGGCAAAGCAAAACCATCCTGCTGTATCATGACTGTTAGCAAAAACCAGTAGATGAAGAGTGACCATTTTATAACATGCACATTGGTTTCTCGATGCTAAACTTAGATGACATTTTATTTGGTCAGCATTGCTATCATAATCTGTGTTCACAATGAAAATATTTTAGCCTAAGACATTACGCTATGCATAATTCCCTTGTTTTTGGACACAGGAGGGTTTGTGTGTTTTTCAATCAGTTTTATAAGAGGATATGTTTTTTCTCATGTATCATGGAGAACTTATAAATGCACCATCCCACGAAGGCACCAGAGACTAATTAATATATCAGAAGGTGATTGCCTAAAATCAGGGACTCTACTTTGAATATTCTTCTTTTTGGAAGAATGTAGGTAATGAATCAAATGACCTCCTGTTATTGCTTGGATATGGTTATTAAAAAAAAAAGAAAAAAGTACAGTTTCACAGGTTATGAAACCAGCACGCAGAACTGCAGCAAAGCCCCCAAGCTCATACATCATAATCCCTCATCAGCTATTTCTCTGAAATGTTTTGGGACTTTGGCATTAAAAGGACTCTGTGATTATAACCATGATGTCAGCTTGCAGGAATTCAAAGAAATTGTGTATTGGAGAACACTCAGAGAAAATAATAGATGTGAGGCTATGAGACGTCCATTTAATTGTCAGAAATATTCTGAACTCATTTGCATTTAGGACACATCAGTGCCACCCTGGCTGCAGCCTCAGGTAATAATGCAAAGCAAAGCAAACTCAGCTCAGTAATTTCTATCATTTCCAGCTGTAAGGGGATAGTCTAAACAGGTTCTCACGTCATCATACTTATGAGACTTTCCATTTCCATGGTTTCATCTTCTTTGGATTGAAACCGTATCTCAATTCACATTATCATCCTCACTATTAATAGCTGAAGGCACTCCTGTAAGCTCCAAGGGCCTGGTTACAATTTCCTGGATGAGTCAATTGTTCTTTATATTGTTGATGTTATCAATAAACTTATATTTTTTTGCAGTATTTGTCATGATGCTAAATTCTCATTGTTGCTGCATGGGTGTGAAGTGCTTTATGCATTCTGTGCTGGAAGCCAGAGCATTGGGGGGTTACATGCTGTACCAGCACCTTTCTTATTTTGAACAAAACTACCTCATCTTTTTATTTTTTGCTCCAGTGTCTTTAATAATTATAATGAAGTAAAATATGTTGAGGTGTGTTTTGCAGAGATTCCACTTTTACTATAAGTTCTTCTTCTTTTGTATACTGTTCCAATCCAGATGGATCGAATTGGTCAACTAATCAATACATTCTACTTGGTTGGCTGGCCAGCTCAACGTCTTAAAACAAGAAGATAGAAAGTAAGAAAAAACAGCACCTGCAGGTTGTTTAGACTAGAAGCTATCATTGTTTATATTAAACTGCTCAGAATCTCACAAGCCGATCCTGGGAAAATTTAGTTTTCTCACTCTCTGACCAAGCTGTGGTAACCACAGAGGTGTTTCATGTATCTAGTGGAGTAAAGATGTGTCTTTATGATTTGATTTACCACTCTGATGTACGAAAAGGCCAATTTTCCCTCTGGCAACATGTGACAGTTCTGACACAGTTTGCATTCCAGGCAGGTTCCAGGCTAAAACCAGAGGTGTATTAGAGAATTTGTCTGATACAAATTTGCACAGGTCTTGCAGTATGCCAAATCAACAAGCCTAACATCTGCAAACCAGATTTTTTTCCCTCCTTTCTCGCAATCCATCACTATTTTTCTTCAGCACCTGAACTCGCAGTGAACTGACTGCTCTAATAGGCTTCATCTTCATTACAGGATAATATAATGTGTAAATGGGTAATGAGATGTTAGTGCTCTTGGAGAGTGATTTATGAGGAGGAAGCTAAATTCTAGTTAAACAAATACACTTCTATTTGGATGCTGACAGAAGATGAGTAGAGCATCTGATTATTCCTTATATCTTTAAGAAATGACTTCCTAATGAAATCAGATACTTTAAATGTCTAGATCTCTAGCTCAAGACTTATTTGACATTTCATTATCCTGAGAATTACATTTTTAGTTGGGCAAGTTTGGACATAAAACTTGGGTACTAAGCACTGTGTGAAAAATTGACAAGGGGAATGATAAAGATTCTAATATCTCAGCATTTTCTTTGCTTTTATTGATCATTGCAATCTTTCTGATGTGTCAGCAGCCAAAAAGCATTCTAAGTAAGTTGATATATTAAAAATGATACAATCTCGTATCTAAATTTATATTAGATGCAATCAGGTGACACACAAGTGCGATCTACTTTGTGACTTTCAGTATTTGTTATGTCCAAATCAAAGGAAATTAGACTGAACAATATTCATATTTTAGTGCTAGTTGTCCTTATTTATTCAAGCATTTACTGTGAAATGATCCCTAACATTTATTCTGAATGAAAGCCTAGAGAATTATTGCCCTAAAAAATGTAGTTTTCCAGCAGAAAATTGTTTATGTTCAAGTATAGTTAGTATATGCTTAGTTGTTACAAAATTGTTGCATCACCTTAGTTATCACATTTTGGTTTTGTACAGATTTTATTGAATTATATCCTGAGTAATACAGGGGGAAATTACTGTTAAAAATAGGACAATTTTTGTTGGGATTTTTTTTGAAGTTGCCTGCTTTAAATTGAATTTATCTGAAACCTGGTGTTTCATGTAATAGTCTGGGTGGGTGCTTGGTTAAAACAAAGCTATCTCATGTTACCCAAATTATATATGCTAAAAACCACAGCATGTTCTAGTTAAAAATGCATATGATAGGTAAAACTTACAGGGAAAAAAAAAAAAGAAAAAAAGGACCGAGGATTTCAAAGTAATGTTTAACAAAGAGGTAGTTCTATTTTAAAATAAATCCCAGCCATGTCTAAATTATTGCCCTGTCTGCTGTTAAATGTTTCAATTTTTTATCTGACAGAACCCAGGTAAGTCAGGGGAATCAACAGCCACGTACATGAAAAATTCTTCCTTGGATAAGTCATTAAAGGAGATTGGTCCAGAGAGAGATGGATCTCAGGGAAAGATGGGCTCTGATTTGTATTCTGACACAAATTTCCCCTGAGGTAAGCAGGGAAAGACCATAAATCCCATATTCCAAACAAAAGGGTTTGTTTTCATTTTCAGTGGATCATAAAATCCCGGAGACTGTTGTAGAACTAAGGAGAGGCTTGTGCTCTAGTTTTCTGACTTTTCTAAATGGGGTTTAATGAACTTTTCTGTTTTACAGTGTATTCTGCATTCACAAAACCACTGTTTCCCTTGTCAGTCTGGAAACAAAGATCATTTCACAATGTTGGCAGCCCAACAGTGTCTAGCAGAAATGTTCTGGAAACCTATGATGGGATGAAGAAGGAAAAAAGTGTACAATATGATTGCATCAACGTGTAAGAAAATACAGGGAAAAAACCCCACAAAAACGGTACTTTTCCAGGCTGTTAGTTAGGGAAGATGGAGAGAAGTGATGATGAAATAGTGAAATGACAATCAAAAGGAAGAAGATGCAGTTTGACTCGGGGGTCACTGGGGGATGTGAATGTCGGGAAATGCAGGACCCATTGGGTCCTCCTGCTTCTATCTACTTCTTTCATCATCTGCTTGGGTGGCACTGCATTTTGGGGGGAAAATCACAGAAGACTCTGAGGCATAATGTTGAAAGGGACCAATTGAAACATAATCCTCAAGCAAGCCTGACATGAGAGGAGTTTGTGCCTGAATATTATTCATATTGTTGAGGTAGATGCCATGTCTTCCTTTTCTCCTTGAAGGGTGCTGTTTTCCTTTGACATCCATAGGGTTCATCCAGACCTCTGTATGTTTGGTCTTTTTTGTGGGAAAGCTTTGGCAACAAAGCTGATCTCAAACTTCTCCACCAGGTTACTTCCTGCCTTTCACTTTTACTACTGAAAAACCCCATTTATTTTCTATGCTAGCCTTTACTACTCTTCACTTTAGACTCCAGAATGTGCTCAGAACACATTTGACTTTCAACTCAGCTCTCTGTTGCAGCTCTCTCTTGCAATTTTAGCATGTGTCAGATACAAAACCAGAAGTACACCTTTTCCCTCTTGCTGTTGTTAACTATTTCGTTGTAGGTAAGAATTTTCTTCAAGGAAAAAATATCACTAACACAGCAGATAGGAAAATATTTTTTTTTCTGCATGGATATATTTATAATATCCTTTTCCAGCAATATTTCAGTAAGGAAAGCAAAAAAAAATTATATTGCTGCCTAGTCAAACTCTCTGCCTGGCATGTAGTCTGTCTGCTGTGCACGTTACAGCTGGAATGTACATCAAGTTACCCAGCTTCATCTCTTCAGAGCAGCAAGGTGGGCTTTAATCTGCAGTTAGTAGAAGCCCCTCTGCTCTGTCAAAAGGCTTCTTTCTATTAACTCTAATAGCCCACCACCCCTCACTGTGCTCCCTTGCTTTTCTTCTCTATTGCTATTTCTAGATTGACTGTCTGATCTTCAGCTGTATGATTCTGACCACAATATCTAGTGGCTCTTTTAAGTGCTGTTTCTCCTGCCCGCTCCCTCTCACCCTACTGACATATTGCATCTCCAGAACTAAGTGAGATTTATGAGGACTGTACTCCACTTCTTCCAAATCAGACCTTCTTTGAGGGAAGAACAAGTGCTGTCTTCTGTTTAACACTGCTGGCCTTTGTCCAATTTTCAGTATCTAGTGGGAGGAATTTTGTATTTGAAAACTGATGCTTGTGTATGCTGCCAGAATTAAAGACCATTTTTTATTCGAGGCAGAGCTCAAGCAGTCTCTGCCTCAGATATTCCTGCCCTGTCACTCCAATGATTCTCTAGAAGCTGCGAGTTATGAACCCAGTTTGTTCCCTGATCTTTACCAGACAGGAAGCCATTCTAAAACAATAGAAAATTACCATTGTCTTATTTATAAGAGGCAATAAAAGCGTAGAAAATACACCATGTTGAAGGTCTATAAAACCCTCAGTGGCCAATAAAGCTATCTGATGGAACTGAAACATCTGATGGTCTCTGGAAAGGGCACTTCTGGGTCAGTCCCTGCTGTGGAGGAGCTGAGTGCTTTCCATATAGAAGGGGATACTGTTTGGGAGGGAAAGTACAGAAATTTTACTTTTAACTAGCCTAGGTTGAAAAGAGAAGGACAGGTGAAGGCTTCTGAGAAAGTTGGGTATCAGGGATGGTTCTTTGGGAGTGGCCTTATGAACACAGCTGAGCCTCTAGACAGTTAGCAGTGGGGTTGGGGCTTCCCAAATAAATGAGAGATGGAGAGGTAGAGGTAGAAGTGAAAGAACAGAATAATCTTAAAATCTTAAAAACAATCTTGGAAAATATCTCTTCTAAGGTGCAAGAAAAAGCTTTAGTTGCTATTCTGAAAACGTGCTGTAAGCAGAGCTTTGGAGGAAAGCAGACTTTCACAAAGCCTGGAGTAACAGCTGGAGACATGAAACCAACGCACAACACATAGGAAGTGAAAGTGAAGTGTAAATCCTGAGTGGAGGAAAGGGTTTATGTCAAGATAAAATTGCTTTCCTTAATATTTCCTAGACTGCTTTACACAGTGCTCTGGATTAGTACACCATTTTGGTGCATGGAACTTTTTCCAGCTTTTACTCGCCCAAGTGAGCAGTACTGGGACAGTGAAGATTCTGTCCCTAGGGCAGGTCAGTGCTGTTCTGGTCCTGTTTCTGCCCAGGAGTGTTACTTGCACGAGAACTTCACAGAGGTACCACACTCTCCCCGTGAAACTGCTGTCTTCTCCCCATGCAATTTATTTTGTTCCTGTTCTGCTGCCCTGTGCCATGGTTTTTGCAGAGAAAGCTCTGCGCAGGACCCTGCATTCACCCGAAAGGCTTTTGCATGTTGTGGCTTGCTTGGCAGAGATAGGAGAGAGATGGAAGGTACAAACCTGCTCCTGTCAGAAAGGGCAAGTGCAGTGAGGCTAGGGGCTTTTGTGGGTGTAATTATGGCTGAATAGTCCTGTCTGCGTATTCTGGGGTCCTTGTGACTCAGGTTTTATATCAGTGAAGCTTTACTTGTTGTGAGAATTATTTCCTGATTCATGCCATCTTAAAGGAGACCAGCACCTGAGGAATGCAGCTCAGACGTGGATTGTCAGCTGCATCTTCATGGCATCCCAGGTGGCGGAGGGAAGAGGCTTTATGTTGGTGGAGTTTCACCTAAATGAGAAAAAAGCTCTGGGAAGATCAAACCTGTGCCCAGCACCTTGCACAGCTTGGAACCTTCCTTCTCCCAGCGTTGGTGGTTCCCAAAGCACAACTACAAAAAAATTCAAGTTGCTTGATTTTACAAGGAGTTTGAGTACGTACACATATCACAGTACTGTAAATGACATCATCCTTCTCTGAAACAATCCATTAATGATTTGATTTCAGTAAAATAGGATTTTACCCCTCCACAGAATGGGAGTAGGGATTGTGAAGTTTGCTTATTCATGTGGCAAAATATGACTCAATCTATCCCCTGTAGACACACACCGACCCCAAGGTCATCTTTCACATCTGAAGTTTAGTCTTAATTTTCTCCTCATTGAAATATCTCTGGAATTAGAGGTGAAGAAATGTGATTCTGTAAGTTACTGAGAGCAGGAGATCCCTCTAAGAAGGCTCTCAGATTCATGATTTTGGTCCATTTCTGATGGACCTGCCCTGTTTAGTGCTCTTATTTATGAACCTGTTAACAAAATACTGATTTGGGATATATATTTTTTCCTTTAAGGGAAAAAGCTTTCACATTTGGTCTGGAAATGAGACTGTTTAAACTGTTGCTCATTTTGCACTGGAGCTGCCACATCTGCAGCTGGAACTATGCCAAGCCTCTGAAGGAAAAACAAGCAGATGGACTTCTAACATTTACGAAGGGTATATTATAGTAAAGCAAATGGGAATTAAATTAGTGAAGCCGTACAGTCAGGCATCTTATGTGAAAATGGAGAAAGTTCAGACATATCTTTGAATTGGAAACTGTTCTGTGCTCTGGTTTCATTTTATTTTGTTGAGAGGGAAAGGTGCAGTTCCTCTGCCCCAGTGGTCATTGTGGGAAAGTAAAAATTCATTATTTTGTTCCAGATGCAGTTCTTGGTGCAATTTAGGGAAAACACTAGAATGGAATATAGAATTGAAGTCACTGAAAAGTGTCACAGTTTAACTCCACCAGGCAGCTAAACCCCATCCAGCCACTGGTAGGACGGGGGAGAGACTTGGAAGGGTAAAAGTATGAAAACTCATGGACTAGGATAGACAGTTTAATATGTAAAACAAAAGCCTCACATGCAAGCAGAGCAAAGCAAGGAATTCATTCACCACTTCTCATGGGCAGGCAGGTGTTCAGCCATCTCCAGGGGAGCAGGACTCCAGGAAGGTCTCCAGCAGGACTTCCTGACTTAGGAAGACAAACACTGTCAACGTGAACATAGGTGGGCACCTTAGGCCCTGCCAGGGTCAGCCCGCACCAACCAGACTAAACCAGAACCATCAGAACTCTCATAAACCTGAATGTAAAGACATTAATGGGAAATGAAATGGGAAACTTTTTTTTTCTTGTGCATTATAAATGTGATTCAGTTGAACAAGTATAGGTTCTGCTCCTGAAATTACATTTTTCTTGACTTTCTTATTTGATTTGATGTAAAAGATTATTAAGTGACACATCTTGACCTAAGATTCAAGTTTTGAGGGTGATGAATTCTGTTTTAGTAGATCACATGTTTCCATGGAAATTTGTTTGGGATGAAAACGCTACTGCTATCATTAGTCAGTGTCAACAATATATATATATTTATATATATATCATACAGTTAAATTGGAAATGAGAAAGAAAAGATGGGACTTGTCTTAAACATCCGGCCTATAAATATTTATTTAAGACAGAATATTTCTGCTTTTTTTTACAGTCAAGAAAAATGTCTCTTCTGGTTTCACAGTGAACAAAGCAAACTGGACAAAACTGTAGGAGTATGAGAGAAGTAGGCTCACACAGATCATAACTTTTAGGTAGAACACAAGGTAGAAAAATATGAATAGGTACTACTGCCAACAGAAAGGCTGTTAGCAGAAAGAATTAACTACATATTTAGTAGAAAGTCTCCAGTCTGTGTTGTACTCAGCTTTATTGATGTTACTGTGTTGCATCTGATGTGCTTCTGGACAAACTAAAGCAAAACCTCATTAAACTGTATCTCCTGGTGATTCTTGTAAAGGCTGCATTATCCAGAGCGGGTGATAGCAATGACAAAAAGGCGAACACGTCCATTTCTTTGTCTGATTGGCAGCTCCATAATAAATGCTGCCTAACATGCTAGGAAGAATATAAGAGCAGGTCATGGAAACACAGCAGTCTTGATATTTCAATGAATTGGGTTCCAGCCAGCAATGCACACTTTAAACATGGTCAATGATAAAGTTATTGAGGTTATATTGAGGATCAAATAATGGCATGGCTACAGGCTGAGGGAGAAATCTAATCTCAGAGAAAGAACTCTGAAAGGAATATGGGATGCTAAGCATGCTGTGGCTGAAGGGAATATTTTGATTCTTTAAAGAATAAAAGCCCATAACTGCTCCTGAGAGAGAAGTATGATGATACCAACCTTGAGTTTAGCAAGGCTTTTGACATTGTTTGTGACACTTTCCTTCCAGCTGTCCAAGTTGGGATATTACAGGCTGGCAGGGTGAGCTATTAGATTGGGTCACTGTCTGGGTCATCAGGCTCAGTAATTAATGAATTGTGTTCAGTGTGGACCTCTGTGTGCTACAGGGCTACAGGTGCCTCACCATGGTCTGTGCCATGGGCTGTAGGGAATCTCAGCTCCCCTGCCTGGAGCAATTCCTGCTCCTCCTTCTGCACTGACTTTGGGGTCTGCAGGGCTGTTCCTCTCCCATTTTCTCACTCCTCTCTTTCAGGTGCTGTTGAACATCAGTCTTTTCTGCTTTGTCCAGGATTGGGATTATCTTGGAGCCAGCTGGCATTAGCTCAGCTGGACATGGGGGAAGTTTCTAGCAACTCCTCAGAAGCCAGTCCTGTAGCCCCATGACTACCAAACCCTTGCCCCACAGACCCAACACACGTCTGTCAGTGCTCTGGGAGAGAAGGCAGACAATATCTGATCAGCTTTGTGGATGATAACAAATTGAGGTAAACAGTTATGTTTTCAGGCAGGTTTGCTACTCAGAGGCCTAGAAATATGGGCTGACATGACCCTCCTGAACCTCTCTAAGAAGAACTGCCAACCGCTGCTGCTAGGAAGGATGAGCCCCTGCAATACCAGAGGGCCTGCCTGGGAACAGCTTTGCAGGACAGTCCCTGTAGTTCCTGCTGGTGGTAAAGCTGATCACAGAACCACAGGGAGGCTGGTAGGCAGAGAGGGCACCAGCATACTGGGCTGCAGGAGTAGAGTCGGAGCCAGAGCACACAAGGAAGGGTTTATTTACATTTTACTTGGCATTTCTTAGACTACATCTAGAAGAGTGAGTCCTGTTTTGTCCCCTCTAATGAAGAAAAACATCAGTAAACTCAAGTGAGTTAAGGGGGGCCACCAATGTGGTGATGGATGGGATACCTGACCTCTGAAGAGAGACTGGAGAGCTGGGCGTATTCAGCCCAGCAGTGACAGGAGCAGTGACAGCTCCCTGTGTTGAGGAGATGAGGACATGGCTCTTGGCGCTTTTGCTGCTGATCTTGTCCCTGGTATCCAAAGACAGCACATGTGGGAATGGTTCAAAGCTGTGCCGAGGAGGCTTACAGTGAACATTAGGGAGGCAGCTTTTTTTTTTTTTGCAACAAAGTGATCAAACTCTGGAACAGGCTTCCTTGAGAAGTGGTTGATTCCCCATGACTGTCAGTGTTTAGGAGGCATTGGATAATGCCCTTAACAGCATGCTTTAACTTTTGGTCAACCCTGAATTGATCAAGTAGCTGAACTAAATGGTGGTTATTGCTTGGTCCTATCCTATCCTATCCTATCCTATCCTATCCTATCCTATCCTATCCTATCCTATCCTATCCTATCCTATCCTATCCTATCCTATCCTACTTTTGTAGTGATGCAGGTGGGAGCATGACAGAGAATGGGGAAGTACTGGTAGAAGGAAAACTTTTTCCACCATGACATTAGTTTAAAGACTGTAGGACAGCCTTGGAGGCTTTCAAGACCCAGCAGGATAAGTCCCTGAGCAGCCTGATCTGAATTCAATGTAGACCTTACTTTTAGATTAGTCTAGAACCCCCCTGAATTATTCTAAGACACTGTGATGTTGGCTGCCAAACTCGCTTATGGAATTAATGTAATTCTGGTGTTGCTATTAAAACAAAAAATTGTCTGACTGCAAGGAGGTTCAAAGATCCAAAACTGGGGTTTAGAAGAACTCCCAGAAAAACATCCCTCTGTATGAAGCATGACTAATGATTCATCGGTTAGCTTACAGATGTAAGCGTGAGCAAACTTGGTAATAGTAGGCTTTTCACACTAAAAGGAGATTATTTGTGCCTATATAACTATTTGTGAATGAGAACATGAATTTATATGTATGCTTAAAATCAAAAGGGAAAATTGTGCATCTAATTATATAAATACTGTGTGTGAAGTTAAGTACTGAGGATGCTCAGAGATAATACTGGTTAGAAAGAAAGATCAACAGAATTCAGCAAATAAACCTGTTGTCTAGTGGGTCTGGCTAGATTTGCAGTTTTCCAAGCAAAGCAAACTTTGCTTGGAAACAAAGCAACTTTGCTTAGAAACAAAGAAAGATTGCATGTTTGGGTACAGCATGTCGAACTAATGGGTGGCTGCAGAAAGGATCTCAGCAATCTGTGATTAGCTATCAGATGCAGTGTGTCAAGGCTGGCACCTGAGTGCATAGCTACTCTTCATCACCATAAATCTGCAGCAAAGGTGCCTATATATGCAAATATTAGCTCTAGCTGAGCTCTGACTGCAGGCTCTGAGGCAGGGCAGTGTTGTGACTCCTGGCCTGCACAAGCTCAGGTTAGTCATTATAAACCCCCTGGCCATGCTGGCAGGGTCAGTGGCAGGGTGGGAGGGCATGGCTGATGTGTGTGTGCAGAGGCTACAGGCACAGTGTTTTGGAAAAACTTGTGCTGTCTGAGCAGAAATCTGGATGCTACAGCATGTTGACTTCCTACCTGTGAGGCTGTTCACTCCTTTTCACTGAAGGAGGGTGCAAAAGCGAGGCCACTGCTGTTTACTGTTTCTTGCGAGACATCTACATTTCTTAAGTGTCACCATTAAGCAATTAAGTATTGCACTGTGACAGGATGGTAGAAATGCTGCAACCTTCTTCGAAGCGTCTCCTTCAGAAGCCACTCGGAGTAAGGATACCAGAACAGCCATTTCAAGTCCCTGCACACACACGCGCCACATATTCTGCTTTCCTCAGCAGAGGAAAGACAGGAAGGATCTCTGTATGAAGTATTCCAGTGAAAGTTTGTTCCAAAGCACGCCCAAGGGATCAGGGACAAAGACGAAGCCATGTGGTCTGCACAGACTTAAGTATGGGGTCAATGACAATGACCTGAGGTCACAGGGCAGTGCAAAGGGCAGGGCAAAGGGCAGCAACCTGTAGGGGGGATGAGGGATGAACAATCGGGGTGGGCAGTGCCAGCTGGTCAATGGGGGCAGCAATCTAATGTATATTGGCAATAGTGCTGCAGAGCACCATGAGGAGTCCTTTCTGTCCACCCAGGTGGGAAAGGACTCTATGGTAAGTCTCTCCAAGGCAATGCTCTAGGAATTTCCCTGAGGAGGAAAGATTCAGAGGATTCCACAATTAAGTTCTCTTATCTAGTACATAAGAGGACCTATAATTTCTAAAAACTGTTTTGATGATAGGATAACACAAATTTAATTCATTTTCACAGTGTAAGCAGCACTTTACAGCTACAGTCCATCAAATTCTTACAAATCTCTGTAAGTGCGCTTCACGTTGCAAATCTATAGTGCCGGGTTTATTTTTAATCCATCGACTTTTAATCCTTCTGCACAATTGTTCAGAGGAGTTTCCATGGTTATGCTTGTAACCTCTAAACTAAACAGTGTCAGACTGTGGGCACGTGCAAGGGCCATGTTCACTGTTATGCTGTTAGCTCAGTCCTAGCAGAGCCTTGACCTGCTGCAAGTACTGCTTTCCAAGAATATGCTCAGGTAGGTCTGGGGAGACAGCACAAACCAGGGACAGTTCCCAGTGAACAGCCTGAATGCAGTCACTCTGTTTCTGAAGATGAGAGTTTAGCCAAAAGGATAAAGTTGTGTTATGCCACTTGGCCTCCAGGCTGGGGAATGGTCCCTGGCCCCTTTCACTTACTAGAATAGACATATTCCTGGTTGTTGCATTCACAAATATATTCTTAGCAATTTGGGACCCTGGTGACATTCTTGTCAACCTCTTGGCCACCTCTGGCTATTGGTACATAAAGTTGTGGTCCTGTGAAGGGCAGAAGCTGTGCTGCATATTTTGTGTAACTTGGTGCTGTTACAGTGTGAGAGGATAGCCTGAGCTGCCACCTGTGCAAATAAAAACTTGTTCCAATTAACACGTATCAAATGAGCACAGCACCAGATAATTACAGGAAGATACCTTTGGAAGGATAAAAAAGTATGTTCCTTTGGAAAATCAATGTGCTCCCACCCTACCTCTTTTATGACTGTTCATACCTGTCATTGCAGCCTTCCTGTTGAGACCACCTGTCTTCCTCCCCAGGACATTAGCTGTCTCTTTTCATTTGTGTTGCCATGCCATAAAAAAGAAAACAACACTGTGGGATTACAAATGTGGCCATAATTTTTTATCAAGCCATTTAAAGCAGAAGCTAATAACAAGGAAAATTACTAATACTTGAATAGGTTGCTGCATATACAAACAACACAATAATTGTCTCTCAGTCTGAGCAAAAAGATAATAAAGGAGTTTTACAGTGCTCCTTAATTGTATGAAAAAAACCCCTTAAAATTAAGACTTTATTGCAGAAAAAGGAAGCATTAATCTGTCTGAGGGCCATTTTCTGGAGAATGCTTCCTGGGGAGGTGTGGTGATAATTACTTATTTTTAATAGACTTCTGGATTGTGGAACCAGAATGTAGTGGTGAAAGAGGCATAGCAGTTATTTATGAATCACTAAGCCACCATGCTCCATTATATCCCACATCCAATGTGACTTGCAGGTCTGCATTTACAGCATGTTTCTTTGTGTCCCTTTCAGCATCCAGCTGCTGCAGGCAGTCAAAGGAAACATGCTGGCTGAATCATCCTACAGTGTCATGTGAATTTTCTGCTTTCCTCAGTGAAGCATCATGTTGGCAGCTCAGAGTGCAGGAAGGACTGGTATAGGGTGGTGGTGGCCACAGCTTTATGGGGATCAGGCAGGCAGCAGAGAAAGAGAGTCACCAAGATACTGTAGAGCACCAGGTCAGGGGGGCTTGTGACCACAGTGGTAGCAAAAGTGGACAGGAGTGAACTTGGCTGAAACAAGGTGCAGCCAGGGGAGTCAAAGGAAAGTTGGTTTAAGCATAATAGTGGAGAACAAGCTCTCTTCCTGCTTGAAGTTAATGGCAAAATTCTCCCAGAAAAGGGATCTATTATGTATTAGGGTTTAGTCTTGCTAAAGGGTCAAGTTAACTACTGGACAAGGTGTTTTAGGGTTTTTTTAACTTAATTTGATAGAAGCCATCTATTGGCATCACTTTTTAGCAGAACAGCAAAACCCTTGTTCTCTGTTAACTATTCCTTAACTGAGACATGGCAAATAATTTTGGTTTTTCCCTAGAGCTCCTATATGGTCATACAAGAACTTTTCTTTGTTTGGTGGTTATCAGAATTCTGTGTAAGTGTAAATGTTCAACCTTCTTTCTATGTTTGTGTTTTGCTTGTACTTATTCTGCATTCTTCCAGAACACATTTATTGTAGATTTCTGCACTCTAAGCATACAAACATTAAATTCAGCTGACAGCCCCTAGAAGGGAATGAATAGCGCTAAGAACTTTTCTTCAGTTATTGACACTTAACTCCGCGAGTGAAATAAAGTTCAGTATCTCAATGCCAGGTAAAACTGTATAGATTAATTCTCTAATCTTAAAATGCCTGGTCTAATGAAAATGAAATATTTCTCTAGCAACTCCATTCTAGTGAGACATGGAATATTAGTCTCACATAATATTTTTTTGTAATTTTTTTTTTTACTTTCAGTATGATTGTATTCACATTATGAGACATGATCCGAGTTTTGGGGTAAGGCACCATATATAAAGGGGCTTAGAAAATTGGACAAACCCCCCTGAGCCATCTTTTGTATTGATTTTAGTGTCTGACAGTCTTACCTTCTCCCCACACTTTCTGAAGCATCCTTTTACACTGTTTGTTGTGTGCTATGTAAGTACTGTGCATTATATAAAACAGTGAAAATATATTAATAATTATTTTAATTAGTAGTTGCTGTCTTCTATTTGCATACTCCAACTTATTCCCTCACCTCTGCCAGGGAGAAGCAAATTACTTTAGTATGGATGACAAGAAGAATGCAGCCTCAGAAAGAGAAATGCATGGCATAGTAGAGATGAACAGATGAGAAATTAATGAATGTGTAAATTTAAGAAAAAATTAATAGAAGCAGGGTATTTTGGTAGCATCTTTAATGCATGAAACACCAGGGACATCAAGAAACATTTGTGAAAATGTTTCTTCTATCACTATGAGCAGGTAGTGTGGTATATATACCATATATATGATAAGTGGAAAGTGAATGGAAAAATAATTTTGATTTATTTAGAATGCTGTGTAACTTTGAGGCAAAGCTGGCTGTAGAAGCACTGCAGCACATATGTCCACAACTCAGGTCTGAATCCTCCCAGAAATGTGCTGTGATGGAAAGGCAACCTCCTATACTTGAATTAGTTGGGATCAAACTAGCTTAGCTTTTTTTTCTCCTTGCAATTATTAAGTATTGTCATCTATCATTGTTAGAAGAAGTACTTAATGACACTTTAAACATAATTTATCACTCAGTCTACAGCAGTAAAAATCTCTAATCAAAAAACCCAGATTGGAGGCTAGCACCTTTCAGGCTGATCTGTGTAAGGGAGCTGGAGGTAAGAATAGCCATTAATTTCAACAATGTGATTATTCCAGGTTTTTGGCTTGCAAACATGGTGGTGATAACTGGAGTACTTTAAGCATAAGACTAAAGTATATCTTCATGTCTTCTATTGGTTCCTGGTGTAGCGGTAACTCTGTTCTAATGATGACCCTCTTAGGCTCTGGGGAAATGTGGACTGTCATTTCATTGTAAAGCAGGATGACAAGCCATGAAGTGCTGTGCTACCCTTCTAATACCTTTCCTTGCTTGCAACATGACTGCAGAGAGTCTCCGTGTGATGGAGAAGGATATTGAAGGCTGAATACGGGTGGTGTTGGTGTGAGCAGAAAGAGCTGATGGTGCAGGGGACCACTCTGCAGAGGTGAGGTGACTCCTGGGGTAGGGACAAGGAGCAGAAGGGAGCAGGACTTCCTTCTGAGGTCAGAAGACAGCAAGTTATATGGAGCAACATCTAGCAAGAATTGGTAACTCACTGTGAAGTACTAGCAAAGGTTTCACTCTTGTGAGCTTGATGATCTGGGATGATACCAAGCACGTGCATCTTGGATGTGTTCTAATGTCCAAAAAATGCTTCTCAGTGGACACTGATCAAGATCTTTTGCAACTGGCCAGTTGTCAATATTTTGCAGCTAGGAGGCCTTGGCATGAAAGACAAAAGAAGTGTGAGACCTCTTGCAGAGAATGAAAATGAATCCCTGGGCTTCATGCTGTCAAGCAAAAAGAGAAATTGATGCCTTGGACTGGCTACCTAGAGCTGAGGTTAGACAGATTTAGAGAATAAAGTAGGTATTTATTAAAAGGCCTTCAAAGGATACACCTTGGGCAGTGCAAAAGCCTAGCAGAGGCTACACCCAAGATTTATGACCTTCACGAGTTTTCTCAGATGGATTTAAGTTTGGTCTATTTGCATATCAGAGGTTAATTGTCCAATTATAGCTTCAGGCAATGAAGTCACATTGGTTTGCTTCTCACCCCAATGCACTTTTGTTTTTACTTTTCAGGCCTGAGGCTGTGATGATGACCTTGGTTCTCAGGCCTGGAAGGATTGTTTAGTCTGACCAAAAGGCAAAGAAAGCTAACTAGCATTCTATACAGAGCTCAGAGTTATACACTAATGGAGTACAGACTCTGAAAAATATCAAAGCTAAAACTTATGGCATCAAAATGACATGGCATTTCCCATACCTACCTAAGTTAGAATCCTCCAATAGGCATTGTGACTTTTTTTCACATTTGTTTTAGATATATCTTTCCCATGTACATGGTGAAGGTCACCAGGTCAGTGTTTGCTCACTCACACCTGTCCAAGCATCACAATATTTTTCCTGCTCAATTTAATAAGACCAAGTCTGAGGCACAGAGAATATTACAGATTATGAGGTGAGTGTATGATCAAGTATATTCCGAAACTCCTTATACACAAGGTGCCACTTTGCTTCCTAGCTGCTGTGACACAATTACTGCATTACAGCTCTTTAATAACACAGTGACAGTGAGATCAATGGTAACTGTAGTATATCACATTTATCACTGAAACCTTACGGAGGTCAGACATCCACCTGCCCTCCAAGCAGATGGCCCTCGTGTACTTTTAATATTTTCTGTTTATTGTGTAATTTAATTTTTAATCTAAAAATCCTTAGAGTCATAAAAGTTACGATATTTTCCTTTTCTGTGCAAAGCAGTGCAATAGTAATTTATTCCAGTTGTTTTACACTGCTGAGTGCAGAAGCTGGGGGTGCTCTGTTTCGCCCAGGTAAGGGTTTACTCAAGACCCTGTGGAGTTCATGCTGCTTCCCTAACTCTTGCCGAAAGCAGGAAGCGTGTTTGTTCCTGTACCTGTCACAGTAGAACTGAGCTGAATTCACATGTGGGTAATGGCAGATGTGTGGTAGTGTTCACCAGCTATGGAGAACCTATCACACCAGCCAGATTTGGCTGGTCCTTGTCACCTCCCTCTTCTGCCTTGTTGCAAAGTGAATTTGCACTGATTGTGCTGATAACTTCCTTGCATTCATATTGCATTCCTCTTTCTCTCCTTTTATTAATCTAACAACTCTTTCAGGCAAGGGTTTGACTTCTCTGCGTTGCTTTTTGTCTAGCCTAGTCCAACCCTGGTCAAATATGAAGACTTTCTGTCCTTTTACAACTACTGCTACTGGTATTACAACAAAAATTCAATGGCATCATTAGAAAATAAAACTCTCATGTGCCTTTGTGCTGCTGACACCCAGCTGATACGTAGCTACACTAAGACATAGTGATATCATACTTACATGTCCTTGTTAGTGCTCGTAGAATGATAATGTGGACCTTGATTCTCAACAGCTCTTTTTAATTTCCCTAGTGAAGTGAATTGCTCTTGCACAGAAATCAGAATAGGTTGTCAGCATTATCTATGAATCTGTGAATATATGAACTTGAACTACCTTCTTTGCCTTACTGGGTCTGAAATTCTGCAGCATAACAGCTACATCAAATACCAGCACTGTTGTCTAAATAGACTTTGTACACAACAGGCAGCTCATCATCAGAGCAGAAGCATTTAGTGAATGTGCTTATTCAATTGGCCTTTTTATTGCATTATGACTACAGATTTTAGAAAGTAGAAATTGCGTACTTTTTCAGATTGACTTTGGGCTTTGGATGCCTATTTTTTCATCACTTACCTAGTGGATGGAATTGCATCTCATGATAGCCTCATTGCTTCTTCTGTCTCAAAGGAGGTAATAGTCATCTCATGTGTCTGTCTTGCCATGTTATTCAGTCACAGATGTTTTCTACCCTTTTGATTTACAAGCTCTAAAATGAAAAAAAAAAAAAAAAGAAAATAGTAAAAAGTTCTGGAAGGGAAGGACATGTCACAAACAAGTTTTAGCTCATTGCTTAGTATTTTTAAAGTTAAGTTTGGGATTTTTTCTAGTAAGTTGGGTTAGCTGAAAGTAGATAGGGTGAATTTTAAATGGGATGTGAGTTTGGGCTTCCCTAAAAAACTGGAGCCCCAAGCTCCAAGAGAATTAAACAACTGTAAAGACTTTGCCAACATGTAGTATCAGTACTGCCGGTGCTGAGTTAAGATCCCTATGTATTAAGATAGATAAAGGATTTTTTTTCCAATGGCTAATGTTATCCTTAGGTTCTAATTTCTTTCTGCTAATGCCTTACTTATGTTTGTTCATCAAACGGAACAGGTTTTGATCTGCCAATGTTGACTTTTTTCTTTCTACTTCCAGCAAGACCTATGTCTGGGCTGAGAGTTGTTAAAAATCAGTCCAACAAATGCAGGTTCAGATGTTTCCCCTTCTGCCTCCCTGGAGAAAGCAGAGATAGAATCTTAGCCCATAGGTCCTGAATAGGATCCTGGCTCAAACAACTTTTTCATAGCTGAGCACAGAGACATGAAGCCCTTTTTCCACTAAATAAACTTGCCATGGTCACAGTGTAAGCCCTTGTTGGCTTTGGCAGGAACTTGGATTATTATGAACCCATCTAGTGACAAACCCACTTCAGCCTGCTCAGGGAAGCACCTCGATGGTGCTGTTG
>VWZV01002092.1:86017-165038 GCA_013397155.1 Irena cyanogastra | reverse complement strand
AATATTTTGCAGCTAGGAGGCCTTGGCATGAAAGACAAAAGAAGTGTGAGACCTCTTGCAGAGAATGAAAATGAATCCCTGGGCTTCATGCTGTCAAGCAAAAAGAGAAATTGATGCCTTGGACTGGCTACCTAGAGCTGAGGTTAGACAGATTTAGAGAATAAAGTAGGTATTTATTAAAAGGCCTTCAAAGGATACACCTTGGGCAGTGCAAAAGCCTAGCAGAGGCTACACCCAAGATTTATGACCTTCACGAGTTTTCTCAGATGGATTTAAGTTTGGTCTATTTGCATATCAGAGGTTAATTGTCCAATTATAGCTTCAGGCAATGAAGTCACATTGGTTTGCTTCTCACCCCAATGCACTTTTGTTTTTACTTTTCAGGCCTGAGGCTGTGATGATGACCTTGGTTCTCAGGCCTGGAAGGATTGTTTAGTCTGACCAAAAGGCAAAGAAAGCTAACTAGCATTCTATACAGAGCTCAGAGTTATACACTAATGGAGTACAGACTCTGAAAAATATCAAAGCTAAAACTTATGGCATCAAAATGACATGGCATTTCCCATACCTACCTAAGTTAGAATCCTCCAATAGGCATTGTGACTTTTTTTCACATTTGTTTTAGATATATCTTTCCCGTGTACATGGTGAAGGTCACCAGGTCAGTGTTTGCTCACTCACACCTGTCCAAGCATCACAATATTTTTCCTGCTCAATTTAATAAGACCAAGTCTGAGGCACAGAGAATATTACAGATTATGAGGTGAGTGTATGATCAAGTATATTCCGAAACTCCTTATACACAAGGTGCCACTTTGCTTCCTAGCTGCTGTGACACAATTACTGCATTACAGCTCTTTAATAACACAGTGACAGTGAGATCAATGGTAACTGTAGTATATCACATTTATCACTGAAACCTTACGGAGGTCAGACATCCACCTGCCCTCCAAGCAGATGGCCCTCGTGTACTTTTAATATTTTCTGTTTATTGTGTAATTTAATTTTTAATCTAAAAATCCTTAGAGTCATAAAAGTTACGATATTTTCCTTTTCTGTGCAAAGCAGTGCAATAGTAATTTATTCCAGTTGTTTTACACTGCTGAGTGCAGAAGCTGGGGGTGCTCTGTTTCGCCCAGGTAAGGGTTTACTCAAGACCCTGTGGAGTTCATGCTGCTTCCCTAACTCTTGCCGAAAGCAGGAAGCGTGTTTGTTCCTGTACCTGTCACAGTAGAACTGAGCTGAATTCACATGTGGGTAATGGCAGATGTGTGGTAGTGTTCACCAGCTATGGAGAACCTATCACACCAGCCAGATTTGGCTGGTCCTTGTCACCTCCCTCTTCTGCCTTGTTGCAAAGTGAATTTGCACTGATTGTGCTGATAACTTCCTTGCATTCATATTGCATTCCTCTTTCTCTCCTTTTATTAATCTAACAACTCTTTCAGGCAAGGGTTTGACTTCTCTGCGTTGCTTTTTGTCTAGCCTAGTCCGACCCTGGTCAAATATGAAGACTTTCTGTCCTTTTACAACTACTGCTACTGGTATTACAACAAAAATTCAATGGCATCATTAGAAAATAAAACTCTCATGTGCCTTTGTGCTGCTGACACCCAGCTGATACGTAGCTACACTAAGACATAGTGATATCATACTTACATGTCCTTGTTAGTGCTCGTAGAATGATAATGTGGACCTTGATTCTCAACAGCTCTTTTTAATTTCCCTAGTGAAGTGAATTGCTCTTGCACAGAAATCAGAATAGGTTGTCAGCATTATCTATGAATCTGTGAATATATGAACTTGAACTACCTTCTTTGCCTTACTGGGTCTGAAATTCTGCAGCATAACAGCTACATCAAATACCAGCACTGTTGTCTAAATAGACTTTGTACACAACAGGCAGCTCATCATCAGAGCAGAAGCATTTAGTGAATGTGCTTATTCAATTGGCCTTTTTATTGCATTATGACTACAGATTTTAGAAAGTAGAAATTGCGTACTTTTTCAGATTGACTTTGGGCTTTGGATGCCTATTTTTTCATCACTTACCTAGTGGATGGAATTGCATCTCATGATAGCCTCATTGCTTCTTCTGTCTCAAAGGAGGTAATAGTCATCTCATGTGTCTGTCTTGCCATGTTATTCAGTCACAGATGTTTTCTACCCTTTTGATTTACAAGCTCTAAAATGAACAAAAAAAAAAAAAGAAAATAGTAAAAAGTTCTGGAAGGGAAGGACATGTCACAAACAAGTTTTAGCTCATTGCTTAGTATTTTTAAAGTTAAGTTTGGGATTTTTTCTAGTAAGTTGGGTTAGCTGAAAGTAGATAGGGTGAATTTTAAATGGGATGTGAGTTTGGGCTTCCCTAAAAAACTGGAGCCCCAAGCTCCAAGAGAATTAAACAACTGTAAAGACTTTGCCAACATGTAGTATCAGTACTGCCGGTGCTGAGTTAAGATCCCTATGTATTAAGATAGATAAAGGATTTTTTTTCCAATGGCTAATGTTATCCTTAGGTTCTAATTTCTTTCTGCTAATGCCTTACTTATGTTTGTTCATCAAACGGAACAGGTTTTGATCTGCCAATGTTGACTTTTTTCTTTCTACTTCCAGCAAGACCTATGTCTGGGCTGAGAGTTGTTAAAAATCAGTCCAACAAATGCAGGTTCAGATGTTTCCCCTTCTGCCTCCCTGGAGAAAGCAGAGATAGAATCTTAGCCCATAGGTCCTGAATAGGATCCTGGCTCAAACAACTTTTTCATAGCTGAGCACAGAGACATGAAGCCCTTTTTCCACTAAATAAACTTGCCATGGTCACAGTGTAAGCCCTTGTTGGCTTTGGCAGGAACTTGGATTATTATGAACCCATCTAGTGACAAACCCACTTCAGCCTGCTCAGGGAAGCACCTCGATGGTGCTGTTGGCAAAATGTGAAATGATTTGTTAGTGAAAGATAGAAGAAAATGTCACTACAGTGCAGAACAGTGAAGTGTATTCCATCTACAACTGTGATAAAAAAATGTGTGTGAGCGATTTTACAGATAAAGTCAGGTAGCCCTGTGGTCTGAAGACTGTTGTGGAAAGGTCTTCTGTTACATTACCTGTAGAGAAACAGAAGGCTGAGGCCAAATCTACAACCCTCTTTCATGTGGGTGTTGACCATGGACTGAGAATGTTCTGGTAGAAATTCATTCAGTTGTGAGGAATGGAGCTGTGAAATTTAACCTATTGAAAAGGATGAGAAAATACACTCCAGAAGTACTTTATAAGGCCAGAGAGAGGGGAGGCAGCTGGATTAAAGGGAGCTTCTCTTGTCTAATTATTGACTTTCTGAATTTAATTTTGTGTTCCATTTCCTCTTCATGAAAGCATTCTTGTTTCATATTTAGACCCCGACATAGGAAGTTAGTGCTGCAAAATTCCTGTTTGAGGAAATGTTTGACATTCTGTTTCTGTGTGAATGTTGAAGCTATAACATTGATAAATTCCTTCGAAGGTTAGCAAAAATATTTGAAATAGGTCATTTATTTGCTGTCAGCACAACTTGTTTGATAGGTTGTATGTCTATCTGTAAATAAACTGAGCCACATAATAAAGTCCATGGATGTGTTTGCACTGACACAGGCAGGACACGGAGGAGAACAAGATGTTGCTCCTGCACAACAAATTTACTAATTAATTTCATAAAACGTGATATGAAGAGGGGGGAAGGTCTTTCTCAATGTCAAAGAATGACAAAAGGAAGGTAGACATGATGTGAAGAAGTGTGTGGGATTTGGAGTGCAATCAGATAAAGTCAGGTATTTGGGAACTAATCTACCCAGACTGACAACAAGCCTTGGCACAGGGGAGGAGGGACAGGTTAATGGAGCATGTGCCACGATGTGCACTACCACAGTAGTGCAAAATTGCCATTCTGTGGTACTTTATCTTAGAGATTAGAAAATCAATATTTACTTAAATATATGGTGCACTGCTAGCAAATAAAAGTAGAACAGTGTTTTTTCCTTCTGAATGGGGAGTGGGTGGTAATTAGTCATTGAGATGGAGTCAGGAGTGGGAAATCTATGACTACAGTTTTTTCACACTGAGGCTTGTGGGTCTCCATAGCCAAGTGACAGACAATAACCAAGATTTTCTTGCTTGTAAGTCCAATTAGTGAGGAGTCTGTGGCATCATCAGCATTCTTCAGTGTCCCGTCTGAGAAACCTCTCCCCTGTGGAGAAGTACCTTTTTTAAATGAAGAGCTAATAAAATATTCCGTGATAAACATATTTTCTTGCTCAGAGAATTTCAGGATAGATTAACTGGTGCTTGTATGGACTTTTAGGGCTATATACTTTTAGTACTGAGTTCACAATGGTTATCATAATCTAATCATAAAAATTTAAATTAGACTTCCAACAGTGGGCATTTTAATCCAAGTTAGCTGGAAAATAGCTCCTTTGCAGTATTCTTAATTTACTTAAATAAATTTGTCAGCATTATAGATGTGTTATGCAATTACTTTATGTAATATATTATTTCTCCTTAATATAGTGATATTAAGTGTATTTTTGCACATTCATAGCTGTGCATAACAATCACAGGAAACCACTAAGAAATGATGTGATAGGACATTACCTGTTGATGTACATTTCCTGTTTGGAGCCAAGAGACAAGAAAGCTTAATAGATTTTTTCAGAGTTTAATGATTTCCTGTGAAGTTCAAGATAAAACAGAAGGACTGGCACTCAGGAAGCTGGATCTTGCATGTAAGTGGTTTGGGCACGGGAGAATTTACTGTACAGAGGCAGGAACAGAGGCAGAACTTGTATGAAGAGGATGAGGTCTCAAAGGACCTTGCACAGAACTAGGTTGAGTCTGACAAGGGGTCGAGTGACAACCTGTACAGCTAAATGCTACAGGCCATATAACTCTGAATTATCATTATGGATACTCTGCAGAAGCCATTTATAAGCCAAAGCAAATTAAGGGACACATCTAGAGAGGATGTATTAATGCAAATGCAGTCAGAACTAAAGTTTTGTCTGAGCATGGGATAAGCCTTGCGAGAGATGCTTTGTATGGATAAGCCTCATGACGAATTGTGATGTAAAAGCAAAGGCAAAGCAGGGTTATCATGGAATAGAAGCATGTAAAATATAGGACACTGCAGACAGAGCAGCTGGAGCTGTGAATTCTTCAGGCGCTGCCAAAGTGGGACTGGAAAGTGCCCTTGCGCTCTGTCTCCAGCAGCAGTGTTAGGAGACGCTGTCTTGATTGAAAGCCCCAGGCTTTCCTTATGTAAAGCCCATACTCCTTCCCCCACAACAGGTCCTGTTCATTCAGGTGCCCAGTGATGGTTTTCCTCATTACAGGCTCTGTCCTACTGGGCGGTGGGGCGGGGAGCCAGTGCCCGGTGTTCCAGCCGCTCTGGAGCCGCTCGGCAGCAACAGCGGCAGCTGGTGCGCTGCTTGTGGGGTTGCTGGCAAGGGCACATGGCTTTCTTCGGCCCCCACTTCTGTAATTTCGCCTTTGAGCTCCTCCAAGGCTTGTGGGTTAACACCATCTGGCCGCCATGACTTGTGGAAACTGAATCTGTCTCCTTGGTCTGAGACTGCTGTATGTTTACTTCAAACTCCTCACTCTTCTGACCAATCTGCTGCAAAGGTGTCGGGTCTCAAAAGCTCCCCATTGTCTTCAACAGTGCAAATCAGTTTAGGATTAAATGAAGGAAATTAAATAAGCTTCCTCTTATTGTCCTCACAAAAGGTGCTCCTTTTACACCTTTAATATCATTCTGCTGTAACCCGTCTGATTCAGAATTTTAATGTATCTGAAGGAGGACAGTAAGGAGAGCAAAACATCTTTCAAGTTATTTTTAAATTATCAGTATTTCTGCTTTGCATTTGACCCACACTGTTTCATCGCCTTATTTGAACCAATGTCCTATTTCTTAAATACCAACCAATTTGCCAGTGTCTTTCCTATTGAGCTATTCAAGTTGTTTTCTTAAATTTCTGTTTCTTTTTGAATCATGATACACTTAATTTCTGATGCACTACTTTCGATATTCTTCAGGCTTCTTATGGTCTTTCTGCTTTTTTTTTGGACTGTTCTCTCACCCTCTCATGCCCTCCATCCCTTTGCTGGCTTTACTCGTTTTTATATAATTCCATCTATTCAAGCTGAATATCTAAGCACTGGAGGATATTATGAAAAAAAAAATGTCCTGAGGACTTCTCTTAGGCGCCCTGNTTAAAGATCATTTTATTCCAACCCCCCTGCTCCATGGCACTTACTAGATTTTCATTTGGTCTGAGCATTTTAGTTCTTCTATTTTTTCAGGTTTAGATTTTTTAGTACAGCTGTAGAAACATTTGCAAGTTCTGCCCTCACTCTGTCACCTGAAACTGGCATGAAACTATGGAATGGCACTGAAAGTGGCCTAATTCACCTTCCTTATTTATTGTGCTTATGCTGAAATTATTCTACCATGTTTCTCAGAGGTGCACTGAGCATTAGCCACAACCAGCCCGAAGGTCACATAAGACTGAAAGAGGAGCTCTTATGCTGTCAGCTTTTCTTCTGCTTCTACTCCTTTCTGATGTAGTGACTTTTAATGCCAGCAGCCTGGCTGGATGATTAAAATGCATTTAATTTTTCTTGTTCAAGTTTTCCCAGCTCCTAAAATGCCTGTCACCTCTTTCATTCACAGAGATGGTGGATTTTTGCCCGTGTCTTTGGTTTTGTGCCCAGGGCTGGCAGTATTTCAGAGAATGCTTCCAGTAAGGTCCTGTCATCTCAAATTAAGCCTTCAGAACACCTCCCTTGCCCCTCCTTGCATTTATGTGAACAACATGGCTAATGACAATGACATTTAGTTTTGTGCACCCCAAGTATATGTGGGAATCTCATGGGATCTGCTAAAGTTGCCCTCCTGCAGACACTCAGGACAAAGAGTGACACTGCTGAGGTGGGAATGATTTGACAACTCCATAGGCTTCAAACAGGACCCTTTGTTCTGTTTGTTGCTCCACTTTAACTCTCCTCACATCAAGAGAACAGACTTGCCACTTGGGCAGGTAATCCATATTCACCTGTTCTAGGAACAGCAAAAGGTTTTTTTGGCAGCTTGTAGTAGTTTAGCTTCTCCTTTGAAGAAGTAATTAATATTACATTTCCTTTTACTTTAGTAAAAGTACTTAGCAGTTTGTTAGAAATACTTGAGAACATGAGAGAAAACAACTAAAGCCCCAGCAAACAAGCAGCAAGGTCATGTGCTACACCTTCTGTTCTCTGCAGCACAGGTCCTAAGAGCAAACCCAGCTGTACACAGCATTCCCTTGGTTATTCAGCCACTACCTGTGAACCTCGCCTGGATCTGGGCAAGGGTTGCCTCTTCATCAGGATAAAAAATGTGCCACCCCAGTTTCACTTGCGCTCTGCCTTTGGATAGCAGACACACAGCAAATCATTAAAGCAGCCTCACCTTGGCCAGACGAGACTCAAACATGTCCTGTTATAAATGCTATGAGCCAATTCGTTAATTAATAAGAAATAATTTTCATTTGACAATCAAAAATAGTCTATCACTAAAAAGCCACAATCTAAGCAACAGCATTGAGCCCGGGCATCAGCATTGGGTGAACTCTGATCCAACCTCTATGGAGTCGGATTTCCTCTGTTCACACCAGAGTCTCGGTCTGCTTGGTTTCTTTACAGTTTATTTTGCCTGAGGCTGATTCTATTCAGCTTCTTTCAGACTCCACATATTCATGCTCTTTCTCTGCATGGTTCAGATAATGGGGTTCCCAGAAGATCATGAATGCTTGATGTGGTTATCTGGAGCCAGGTGTGGAGTGTGAATGTCCCTGATGATCCTGGTTATCTTGATTTGATATCTTCATTGGGTTACGCCTTATTGTTTGGTGTACCTTGGGGAAGAGTCCATCTCCTGGCTCAGCCACTTCTTTAGAGCTGCTGATCAGTCTCCTCCGGGGTCGTTAGTGGTTTTGCAAGTGTCTCCCTTCAGCTCGGAGTGTGGTCATTTGGAAATATCCCTTACAACTATTCTGATTTATACTTTATACATTAATACATACATCTCATGGGCACGAATTACCTTAATTACATATAACGCACCCCAAGTTCTGGACCAGCACTTAAAGAGCATTCCTAATCATACAAACCAAAGCTCCCTAAGGTCTTTTTGCTCCCTGATCCCCAGTCCCAAACTGCTCTTTCTCCTCCTACCTCTCCCAAGAAAAACTGCTCTCCAGAGTTTCCTGCTCACTGTCATCTGTTTTCTGTGCTTACCCATCTGTTCTGCTTCTATAGTGACACTTGCTGAGGAGTACTCAAACAGAGAGAGCTCATAATTTTTGTTCAAATCTCTCATATAGTCTAGAAAATCAAAGCTCTCTGGTCACCAGCAGTATTAAACCTTCTTGTATTTACCTTATGTTCATGGATGCTCAACATCTTTAAAATCAGGCTGTTGTGAACATCTTTAATTCAGAATTATTGCTAAGAACTTGTCACAAAGTTTTTTTCTTCCAGACACAGTGGAACAGGCTACCCAGGGAAGTGGTCACAGCAGCAATCCTGACAGAGTTCCAGAAGTGTTTGGGCAATACTCTCAGGCATATGTTGTGATTCTTTGAGAAGTCCTGTGCAAGGCCAGGAGATGGACTTGATTATCCTTGTGGGCCCCTTCCAACTTAGGGTGTTTTGTGATTCTGTGATCTCCTGATAGTGCTGCTCAGCTGGAGCAGGGCTCCAAATGCCAGCTGCATTTCATATGTATAGGTAGAGCTGGTGTAATGATAAAAGACAAAATGTAGAATAAGTTTACATTAAATTTTAGTATTAAATGTGAATCTGGGCAGTTCAGTAGACAGTCTGTATTAGCTAATATATTAAATAAGTCACCAAAGATAAATTAAAAGTAGAGGTCTGCAATGACCCATTGCAGTGTCTTCTTCTCCCTGCCCTTTACACGTGCAACACTGTTTTTTTTTCAGCATCTTCATTAAATTAGTTCTTCATTAATTCTGAAATTTCCTTCCTTATTGTCTGTTTCAGCCTTTTGGCTACTGTACCCATAATGCTTCCAGTGCTGACACAATCAACTAATAATAGAAATGCTGATCACTGTAATCTCAGCTACAGGAAAAGTCCCACAGGTCAAATTGACCTTTAGTGTAACCCTAAAGTTTCCCAGGGACAAGTTTAACGCCTTGCATAGCAGTTCATCAGCCCTGCACATTGCTACTCAAAGGGAAATCTGATTGTTTAGATAATGGTTTAGACAAGCGTTACAGTAAGTTGCCTCTTCTTTCTTGAGGTATATGTTCACTTTCTCCCATCCTGTAGCTGTTCTTGCATAATAAAAGCATCTGGACCATGTAGTTTTTACCAGGTGTCCTAATACTTTTATTTTAGAAGCTTCATTTATTTGCTTGGTCTCTTTTTGGTGCTGAGATAGCAGCATGCATATCTCAAGTTTGTATCTGAAAAATTTTACACAACCAAAATGAAACAGGTATTTATTTCCTCCTCTTTTCAAATTCTGACATTGTGAAAATCAGTTGAGTTAAAAGTATGTGTGGAATTATAACCTTTTTTCCCCCTCATACTAGTTTATGTAACTATATTTGATCTGAATTATAGCCTGTCATTGCTACCTACATAACACAGAATTTTTACTGAATTTTCATAGTATTTGCTAAAAGAAAAAGCCAAATAACCCAAATTTGAAGGCTAGGCACACCCCATTCTAATGGTTTATAGGATAATTTAAGTCAGTTTTGATGGGGAAATAGCTTTTTTATTTTTAATATTTAAGAGAAGGTGTAGCTTCTGTCATGTAAGGGTGACGGTAAGAAAATTTGAAGACAAAATATTATGGGTTCAATAAATCCCTGCTTCCACTAAAAGTAAATAGGGGAAGAGATTAATGCCTCATTATTTAGGTACCTAAAAGTTAGATTTATACAAGATTCCTCATTTATCTGGGTAGACTTGTCTGATTGGAAGATAGCCATCTAAAATACACCACTACGGCCCACTATAAAAGTGGGGTTGTTTTCCATCTGCTGACTGTACAATATCTGGAGGGAAATGAAGCTACTCACAGGCTCTGGAGGGCATTGACAGGTCCTACAAGTTCCTCACTCTACCCAGGGTTTGGTGGCTGTGCTTAAGGGAAGCCCTGACCAGTGCAGTAACTCCTGGGATCTGGTAGCTGTCCCTCCCACACTGGCAAAATCACCATTCATATAGACCTGGGAAAAGCACCACAATTGTAATGTCAAAGTATTTTAAAAACCCTAACTTTTACTTCAAAAGCCCAAGATTTTAAGAAAAGATTACAGATTTTAGATAACCAGTCCAGTACAACTTATATACAGATTAGAAATGATGGTTCTCGGGAAATCTGGTCCTTGAACATATCACAGAAATTGGACATCCAAAATCAAATCATGGTAAATCTTCAATAATTTCTGAAAAAAAACCCCAAACCCAAAAAAACCAACTCAAAATGAAGGTACCACAGTGGCCTATAGATGCAGAGAAATAAAATTACTAGCAGTTGCAAGTGGTTAATACATCTGAAAAAAATGAACTCCTGAAGCTGATGCTTAAATATTGATTTCTGTTCCTAAATTTAGGCAGCCAATTTTGAAGATGTTGGCTAATAACCGTAACACCTGAATAAGTGTCATGATTTTCAGACTGTAAGACTTTTGTATCTCATTAAAATCAATACCTTGAATAATAACCACTGCTGTTTTGCAGAATTATTTTGGATGCTGAAATAGACACACATATTTGTGTCTTTAAACCTCAGGCAGATAATCATGCCCTTATGTATGCCATTTATTCACAGGCATGTCAGTGTCTGGGCATTTGACTTGAAGGACTTAGGCTGTAACTTATTAAATTCAACTGACCCAAACAAAATGAATTGAATCTAATCAGAGAGACACAAGAGAAATAATCTATGTGGGATGGATGTTTAACTTTTTTTCTTGTGTACCCCCAAAAATACTAAACAAAGTTTTCAAATTCATTTTAAAAGCTTCTTTTTTTATTGATTTGGATGGAAACAGGATCTTCCTCGACTTTTTTTTTTTTTTTTTTAATTTAAATAAAATAGAGAGACAAAGTTCAACCTTTCCCTCTCAAAAAGCTTTTACCTCCTGGCTATATACTGCATAGAGTTAGAAGTCTTTATAGTACTAATTGTGTTTGTATACAATGGAACCAGCATAGATATGGGCATCAGGAAATATTTATTTACTAAGAGGGTGGTCATAGTCTGGAACAGGCTTCCCAGAGAGGTGGTTGATACCACAAACCTGCCAGTGTTTAAGAGGCATTTGAACAAAGCCCTTAACAACATGATTTAAATTTAATTGGTCAGACAGTCAGACTGGATAATTGTAGGTTCCTTCTGACTTTGCTGTTCTATTCTATTCTGTTCTATTCTAACAGTAAATTAAATTAATATTTGCATCCTCACAATCTAACTTTGCTTTTTAAGCACCGAAATGAAAAAACCAAAGGAAAACTGAGTTAAATTTACCATGTCTTTTTAAGATGAAGTGAAGGCTTGAAGTTGAAATGCTGAGAGACCCTTATTGTTACAATGCAGACATGAACAGTGACACTTTAATGTTTGTAATATTAAATTTCTTCCAGATAAACTAAAGGAAAGCAGAAGACAAAAACATGTTTCCTCCTGGGGACATACATTGATGCTGCTCAATGTTACCACTAGCACATCAAATAATCATACAGATATTGTTTAAGCAAAGATTGTTTTTTAATCCTATAGAAGCATAGCATAATAACAGCTTAAATAGCCTCAAAACATATTTGACATTGACATACAATGCCAATAAATAAAAGCCATACAATAGATTGTGAGCTGTAGATGGATGAGCAGAAACGGAACTCAGTGTAGTTTTCTATCAGTCACCTGCTATTTTTGAAGCAGGAAACAATAAAAATGACCTTTAGTGCTTTAAAGATTACCTTTAGTGCTTTATTTTCTGTAGCCAAAGAAGTATTCTTTGAAATTTTTCTAAACATATTGCAGGAAAATGAATATTTTATATTCATACTATTTGCAGCTCACGGAGCTCAGATGTTTTAGAAATTATGCTGCATCAACTTCCATTCAAAAGGTCTTTGAAGATGAGCTGTGAGTGCAACCTAGCACTGTAGAGGATTAGCTATTTTGAAGAATAAAGAATGCACTGTCCTTCATAATTAGGTTTGATTTTGTTCACCAGTCTATGACAGAGCCTGTAATTGATATGGACATACTGCGATGTGTGGACAGAAACAAATTATTTTTGTTAAATACTTGGGACTAATCAAACAAATTGTCCTGAGTGACACTAACTAAGCATGTTTGCATACATTAATTCTGTGATTTTGTGTTAATGCTTCCTGATTACAGTAATTTCCATAATTGGTACTTGTAAAGCCAAAGATAGTCCCAGTAGTTTATAGGAGATGTAGGTATTCCCTAAGTGAAATGTTTTTCATGGCATGAAACTCAATTATTTAACAGTACCCTCAGGACTCTTTTCTCGATAATGCCACATATCGGCAGCTTCAGCTGATATAAGTTTAAATACTGGAATACTTCAGTTTGGGATAGTAATGGAATTAATTCAGTGGGAACTGTGGGAAGCGACTACCTCCATATTTACAAAAAAGGAAAAGAACACTAATTTCTACCCTTTCCTTTAATGTTCTCTGCCTCTGCTCAAACAAAAAGCTCAAAGATGGGTTATTTCTACTGTATAAAAAGGATCAGATTTTTTTCGGTGAAATATCCTAGGAGTAGTGGGTAAAATGATAGTGTGCAAAACATGTTCGCAAACCCTAGCTTAAGGGATGCCAGCACCTGTGGTTTGATTACAGGGCCTTGAAAAGGGGGCTAGAACTAGACTTAACACACAGTCCAACCAGTATGATCAAGCAGTGTGAAGTCTGTTTATTCTCTCGAAATGGCGGGTTATATAGACATTGAAATAGTTTACAGTAACAGATGTCTTCTGATTGGTATACCAGGTGAAATGAATGCAAGCATTTCTCTTGTTAAGGTGGCTACTGTACTAATCATGCAATTGTCCTATCTATAATTAAAACACACCTTAATAAGAATTTCTGGCTACACCACAAGGCCTGGCTGACTCTTACACAGGCCTGAGTCCAAGGCCTACTTCCCAGAGAGCTCAAAAACCCTACAAGCACCTATTGAAAAACCTCCCTCCAGCAATTATGTTTTTTAACTTGACAAGGATTAGGAAACAATCAGTCTTGCAGATATAGTACTTTGGCTGGACACTGGAGACCTTGATCATCTCACAGAAGCATCCTAGGTCTTGCATGGATAAGATCTCAATCCTGTGGCAATGCAGGGGACATGCAGCCCTGGGGCAATTCTGGCTGCACAAGGATAAGGGAGCAGGAATACTGCCCCTCTTACAAGGCCTAGAAAAGAGGGCTTTGTAAGGTTTATGTGCTGTGTAACTGTCCATGTTCTGCCTCTGCCTAATAGCTTTTTCTGCAGATCTCTATCTCCTCTTCAAATCAGTGATAAGAATATGTAAGCATGTAATGCTTTCTGCTGTATCACAGGGAGGTACAAGGACAGAGGGTTCCAAGTCCTGTGGGGCCATATGCAGAACTCTTAATACAGCACAAACCGCAGTGAAATATTGTGGTACTGATAACTGTAGATTGCAGGTTCTTCTTTCTTTCTATTTTTTCTTTTTTAAAAAATTAATAGTAGTCACATAAAAATATAATATTGCAGGTTAATGAAGAATTAAAATAATTCTGCAAACCAAAAAATATCTTCTTGCTTTAAAATTCAAAGCTATTGAAGACCCTCTGATTACATAATCCAATGAATCAGATTGTTTGAAGTTACTGCTAGTTGTTCTATTCGGACAAGTGTGCTTAATGTTTAAATCATAGTGACACTAGAGGAAGTTGATTGCATTTTGCTATCTTTCACTGTAAAAATCTTAAACAAACACATGAGAGCAGAGAAGGTTTACTTTCCACGTTTGCTCTAAGGACTTTATAATTTGTCATAATGCATGCTATAACTGGCTTGGAAAACTTTTAAGAAGAAAAGAGTCATGAGTCAAGGTCATCTTTCCATTTTACTGGCTTGTAATGTGTTGCAATTGCTGATTTTGAGTGGTAATTGTGTAGAGATTCAGTCCTGTAAGGGATTTTGCTGATTATGTGAGAGGTTTCTTATGGAACTAAAGGCAATACACCCAATCGGTTTCACTCTGTTCTGATGGCATGAGAATGAGGCACTGTCGTCGTTTAACCCCAGCTGGCAAAAGGCATCCTTTCACTTCTCTCTTTCAAGCAATTGAAGCTTAAGCATATGGATGGTAGGTCTGCTGGACTGCAAATCAGTGCTGCTCTGCACTGAATTTGATCAGAATTGCAGTTCTTAGAGACTTCCCAGACTGAGAAATACAAAGAGATTCAGTGGGACTGCAATTTTCTTGGTGCCTCTTTGCTGAGTGGGTGTGTTTTATACCAGTGTGCCTCATGGAGTTCATCATACCAGCTTTTCTGAAGTGCCTTTATCTTTTCCTAAACACATCAAACCATATTTCTTGAGGGAGATGTAGATTTTTCTTTTCGGCAGCATGCAATATGAAATGCAAAAATATTTATTTAATAAAATAAATTTAAAACCCACAGTTTATTTAATGACTCCTTCCTCCCGAGTGCTGGAGTGACATGCCTGTGATTTAATTGTAGTCTGTTTGGCAAACTAATTTAAAATAGTCTGGTCCTCTATAATGCTCTGTGAATTCAGCTCTGCTAGGTTTTAGATTAATGCCATCATAGTCTGTTGTGCCAGTGGATGTTCTGGAAGTAACGTGTACTCTGAGAAACAAAACATATGTATGGACATTCTGCATGGCTTGCTGGGGGATTTTGTTTAGTTAGTTTTGGGTTTGGAGGTTTTTTGTCCATTTTTGGTTTTGTTTTTTATTAAATAGGTGTTTGGCTACCTTGAGTCCACCTCAGGTCTCAATAAGAAGTATAAGAAGCTTCAGGAGTATGTTATTGCTCTTCTACTATTTAGTAAATGTGAAATAAACCACTAATAGTTCAGGCCATTGTACTTAAGAGAGCAATAGTGTACTTAGGAGTGCAAGAAACACACAGTCAAAGTCAAATTTTAGAAGATTATCAGCTAATTGGCATGTTAAAAAATTCATTGGGCAAGTGGTTGCTGGGAATATGCTGTAGAAAAATGCTGATGGTGTCATTTTGCAATCTAGATTTCCCCTTTGTACATCGATGATGTAACTGCTGCTGCTGTAACTGAATAGTTGCAATTGGTTCTCCGGATTGTATCCATCTGATTAGGTGGAGATGGCTGCATCTGGTCTGGGCTCACTTTCCTAAGCAGAGACACTTGTGAGCACAATCCAGCTCATCATTAAATACATTGGTCAAATATACAAACTGAAACAGGAGAAATGTATATTACAGCAAGTGACCTGGTGTAGACATGAATTATTTCTGGTCTGTTCTTGGTATGTACCAAAGTACAGAATAGACCAGAAATTTTCTGTCTGAAAAACTGAGCCCAAGTATTCTTAAATATTCTGGAAGATTTACCTTGATAAATCAAATCTATTTTTTGACGCTGTTTCTGCTCTGAGCAGAGGATAGGACCAAATGACCTTGCAAGGTCCCATCCAAGCTAAATTTTTCAATGGTTATAATAAGATTTATAAGAATCAAGAAATTAAAAATGAAATTTAAAATGCAGTTTGAACTGTTCCTCTCAGCTGATGTCTTTAGAATGTCGTGTCTCAAACTAAAGCATTTTAAAATTTGTAAGCTAAGAAGCTATGAGCAGCTGGTAGGCTTGACGGATCAGGTTTGTTCTGTAAAGTATTTCCCTGGTTGGGGATGGTGAATAGCATTACAAGGAAAATCCTATTGACACCACATTATTTGAGTTCTATATTCATGGCAGTTATAATGGACCTGAGGCCTGAACTTCTCCCTGGGGCAAAATTCCTCTTGAAAGAAGCAAGCTCTGCTGACCTTTTTCCTTTAAGAGATTATATTGTCAAAATAATCTCATGCTCTTGGACACAGCCTGAACTAAGTCTGTGAAGGGTTTCAAAATATATGATTAATTCAACTTTGAAGGCTTTTGCTGCTTGCTTACTCATACTAGAGTAGCACACAAGCTAGGAGATTAAAAGCTGTGTTCTTCACCTCTCTTAACATGACTGGGTAGGATGGGGGATCTGGAAACATAAATAAAGGGATTACTGCTAGCACAGTGTGCAGTTTATGGCAATCCTGCTGGTGTGCATCCACCTGGGTTCCCAAAATGTACCGGCAGAAGATTAAGCGGGTATTATTTGTGCCTTGGTCACCCTTCAGGTCTTATGGAGGCTAAACTGAAGGTAGTGCAACTCTAATCTACCTTCTCACCCTTTCAGACTTCTCAGTCATAAGGCAACAGTTGAAATCAGATAATAAAAGCAGCAGGACATCACTTCTGCCTGAGCTTATGACTGGAAGCTGTTTCTAAGACATGGCTGCTGGAATTGAGAGTCTGTATTAAAATGTGTCTCCCCAGACAAAAACAAACCCAGTCCCTGAATATTAACCAAGAAATAAATTGCAATATCTTCAAATCCTCCCTTGGTGCCTTCATTAACATAATTAATATTTTTCTCTTGAGACACTGGAAAAAAATCCCTGAATGCCAGCTTGGATCACCGGATTCAGAGCTATAAATCCTCTTGGTGGTGTTCTACATCATCAGATCTATCATCAGATGATACTAGAGGTTTTCTGGGTAACTTCTGTAAATTCTTAATCCAAGTACCACAAAGACTGCAGTACTGCTAAAACAGCTTTAGATGGAGAATTTGGCCAGTAGAAAAAACAAATTTCTGATTTTAGGTACGAAAGATTTAGATGGTAGAGTCTGAGTAAGTCACCATAAGCTCCTTTCATTAGATCTATCTGAGATTTAATTTTAGGATGGCATGAGCAGCTTGAATCAGTGGCAAGCATAGGAACACTTAGTGCCCCTTGAGAAGTGCAAGCGTCTCCTGCCAGGGCACAGGTCTGGCAGTCATTTGGGAGATTCCCATCACTTTGCGTTTGTCCCAGGCATTTTTTGAGATCTCAGGTGGCACTGGCATCTTATTTGTGGACAGGGAAAACAAATGCTGTACCACATGTCTATCATAAAAAGAGCAAGGAGTTAATACGTCAAGTATTTGTATCCGTCAGTCAGCTGTCAAAGTTGGAGATAAAAATACCCCATATCATCTTCTAGGATACTGGCTTAAGTAAAAACCTGATGTGAAAACTAAGCCTACTGATTCAGGATTTGTTCTAGTTGATAGTGTCTTGGCTATATCCTTTTAAAAATCTAAATGCTATTGATTCAAGTGGGTTTAATTTATCACTAGTGCAACATAATTATTTACAAATGATCCCCTGCTGCTCTCTCAGGAGCCTGACAATCCAGCTGACAGAAAATCATTTAGTTGAGAAAGAGAGTGCTTAGTATTGCCTAATGGCTCAACTCAGATATGTATTTTAATACATGTTTTTAATGCCAATAGTGGCTGATAAAGGGGACTGGAAGCAGGTTAAAGCTGCTGAATCTGGGGTGAATATGAGAGAAAGCATTTACTTTATGACTTATCTCTGAAGGTCTTGAGTGCTGAGGGGAGAAGATAGGAAAGTTGAATTGTTGGTAATCTAACTTAGATTTTTTTTTTCAGTTCTTTAATGCAATGGCATTTGATTCCCCCTCTTCCCCTATTTGCTGTAACTATTTTAGCTCAGCCAATATCAAAGAGCTGAAAAAATCAAGGCAAGGTACAATGTCTGTGAAAGATCAGAAGTGAAAGAGAGTTCAACCTAATAACATTTTAAAGTCCTATGGAAAGGATATTTCATAAAATATTAAAAAATCAAATTAACTTCCATAAAACTTTATTTTAGTATCAGTACTAAACAGAAGATAACTGAGCAAGGGAGGAGATGGGAGTCAGGCATTCAGACTTTTATTGCAGTTTCCCTCATCTTGAGCTGGTTTTCTCACCCTGAACTGACTGGGAAAGAACAATATCTTGGAAAAAAAGGGAGATCCTAATTCCCCTAATACAAATGTTTATTTCTAATTTATTACTTGTACCCATGATGCAGTAATTTTTGCAGGCTGCATGAGAAGTCTTCCTGTTGCTTCAGCTTCTTTCAGTTCTTATGAAGTACCTCAGCCCAAGAATAGGGCTTCTTTATGCTTCTTAATTCATTGCTTACATTTGGCTTCATAAAATCATCTCATATTTCTCTTGCTCAAGAATAATACATTTGTTCACTAGTTGAAAAAAGGAATGTCTAGGAGATCAGAAAAATGCTTAATTTCCAAATCCAAAACCCTGAGAGTCATTATCCATATAGTTTATAGCTCTTTCATCATAGCAGAAATTTTCACAAACTGCTCATATCTCTCCATTTTGCAGTTTATTACTTTAGCTATTTGTCTGTTAGTAGAACATTCAAAGCAGTTGATGTTTGTTCCATTGGTTTCAGTTTTTTAGAGCTTCATTCATGTTTTCTTCGGCTTTGGAAAAAATAAATATTTTTCCAGTGCTAAGCAGTGTCGTAGTAATTGTCTAAGGAGTCATTCTATCACTTTTTTGTCCTTTGGAAGTAGATTATTTTTAGAAAATTCTTGATCTCACCAGGACTTTTACACATGGAGTCTTGCAGAAACAATACTTTAAAATGTTTGTAATTGGTAATACAAATGGGCACACAACTTCTTTAAGTGAGTAATCGTCATAATGAATGCTCAGTCATAATGGGATTGTTGCACATGACCCCAAATCTTTCAGTAAAGTACACCTGCCAGGGTTTTATCCAGGCTTTAATTTTCTTGCAGCTTTCTTGACATGCTTTAAGCCAGACAAAAGTCATGGCTTTGGAATGAGAAATGGTCTGCAATACTCTGATTTAACTCTTTAGGTAGATATGTGGAAAATTTTAAATGTTCATTTTTTATGAGTAAAACTCACCAAACAGAACAGAATCCCCACTGTAAGTGCTTGTCTTTCATCTTAGTTCATTCAAGAACCACAAACTACTCATAATTTTGGCAAAATGGTCTAAAAGGGTCAATTCCAAGAGAGAAACTCTGAGCATACCAAACAGAGGCAACTTCAGCAGAAAATTCAGTAATGTTGGCTGTTTTCCCTGGAAAATTCGAATTATGGTGGGCTGGATGCTGGAAATTGTTTGGAGTTCTCCAGCTGAATTCCCTTTGGTTTTGTGGATTCAAACCCACAGCACCTTGCCAAACTGTGCAAGGAACAGCTGGAAGTGTCTTAGTACCAAGTACCTCTTCAAAAGAGTAAAACAGCTTTTTCTGACCAAGGCCTGTTCACTAATTTTTCTGAATTATACCTGAGCCACCATTCTGTCTGAAATGTAAAAGGACCTTGTGAGCCCAAGCCCAGCCTATGTGAGGAGCCCAACTGAAACAGCCACCTTGGCCTGGAGTGTTCTGACTTTCTCAGGCAGACAATCTGTGAGGAGTCACGGGCGGGACATTGGATCCGTCACGCTCAGCATCGCCGTTCCAGCCTGGCACAGACACAGCACAGGATGCTGTGGGGTTGTTCCCACAATGTGTCCTTCAAAGTGAGCCTGGAGGCCAGAGTCCAAATGAGAGCAAGACCAGAGCTCACCTTATTATTGTTACCAGCAACTGTTGCCATGTTTGCGATTTCTTATTGTATTGATTAGCGATTACAGTCGCTTGCTTACGACTATTTCCTTAAATTCAGGGACTTACTGATAATATATTTAAAATTTGTTCTCCCTTAAATACTCGAAAGAGAAGAAGGACAATTGGGAAATCCTAATAGTCTAATTATTCCTTTGTGGTTTCATTTAGCTAGATTTTTAGTGCGCCCTTCATCTTATATTAAAGTCCACAAATCAATATGTATATATTATTTCATATAACATAGAGTAGGCAATCAAATAGTAGTAAATGTGATGGAAATAGGATATAAAACAGGGAATTAGCTAGTGTTTTAATTTAATTTATACTCTGGAGTTGTCAATATGGAAAGGAAATATCAACCATTAGTAAATGAGCAAATATTTAATCTGTTTTAGTGGGGAAATTGATGGTGGCTTACTCATTGACACTTTACTTCATGAATGATCCTGTTATTTCTTTATCTTTTTCAATTTTTCCAAGTCCTGGAACCTAGATGGTAGAGCTAGATGATTCCATTGGAGAGATTTAAATCCCCCCAAAAAACCAGGCCTAAATTCAGATTACAGTTCTTTTTGTGTTATTTTCCTGGAGGTGTTTGGAAGAGCATCACTGAAATGATGGGATTCTGTAACCGAAAGCAGCAATCACGGAACTACTAGAAAATTTGCCTTGGGAGGAATGTTTGCTGCATCCATTCTGTGGGTAGAGGGAGAGCACAGCTGCTTTCTAGTGAGTCAAGTCATTGAGAAGGCTGCTACATCCTGCCTCCATGGCAATGAGCCATGTAGGAGCAGCCTGAAATGTTCTGCTGTGCTGGGAAAAGGAATTTTATGCTTTTAATGAGCTCCAGATATCAACCACTATGGAGAAGAAATGATGAGAGGTATGCCCTTGCTAGCAGACAGCAATTCTATTTCAAATAGCTCAACTTTCAACAAAAATAGCTGAACTCTGTCAACTGTTAGGGGGAGTTGTGTAAGTGGAATACCTGCTTATGTTTATGGTCATTACCCTGGAGTGGAAAGCGAATGGAAATCCTCTTGCAAGCATGTACCATAAACAAGGACAGCACAAAGACCCTCCTCGCAGCTGAAGACACTTGCCTTGTGCTCATTTGCATAATCAAACGAGATATTAACTTAGATAATAGCACCATCTATTGAGGATTAACAATGATACTTGAACTTTAAAATGCTATTTGCTACTTCACTTTTGTAGACATTACAAATCTGGATTTGTATTTTGAGATCTTAATTTTAACATTGTATCTGATACCTACTGGTAATTTATTAACTACGACTAAATAAACCTGTCTGCCTGCTAATAAGGTTCCCATGCTGTCCAACAAAAGCTCTTGTTTATGGAGTTCTCTATTTGTTTTTCTCTGTTGAGAAAGTAATTTTCCACTTCCCATACTTTGGTTGGACAAATAGAGCAGCCCATGAATTTATTCTGCTCTCCTTTTATAATATATCATGATTCTACCAGCAGTCTGCTTTTAAAAAGGCATGATCTTTAGTTGCAGCAATGTGTTCTCTTTGTTTTTGAATGGTTCATAGTGTTAAAGTTATCCCAGATTTATGGTCAGGAGTTTCAAAAACATGGAGCACTGTTTGTGATGCTGGCATTAAATTAACCGAAAAATTAATTCTTTTCAGTGGTGTCCAGCTACAGAACAAGGGGCAATAAATAGAAACTGAAACACACAAAGTTCCATCTGGATATGAGGAAAAAGCATCTTTACTGTGGTGGGTTCGGAGCACTGGAACAGGGTGTTCAGAGAGGTTGTAGAGTCTTTTTCTCTGGAGATGTTCAAAACCTACCTGAATCCTCTGCAGCCTGCTGTAGGTGAACCTGCTTTAGAAGGGAATTGGACTAGATGAGCTCCAGAGGTCCCTGCGCACCCCAACCATTCTGTCTGTATTTAAGTAATATTTTAAAAATGTTTGTATTTAAAAATACGTTATAAGAAAACACCGGAAAATCCCGTGAGAAAGATTGGTATTGAGGTGAGGTGTGGGGTTAAGAAATTGAGAGTAAAATCTTGTCCCTTGGGCTTTTTTCTGATTTCTGAGAAGTTATTTTAGCTTCTTATCTATAAAATGGAGTGAGGAAGCTGGAGAGGTTTCTCTCTACTGTCCAGACTTTCAGGGCAGAGACACAGTATTCCACTAGTCTTCAAAAATTATCTGCCCCTTAATATGTTGGATTTCTTGGCACAAAATTAACAGATGCAGCAAGGTCTTAATGTGAATTTCCTTCTACCAAATATGATATATTTCTGACATTTCTGTGGATTTGTTTTGTAAAGCGTATTTGCTTGTGCTATCTTTATTGAATAGTTTAGCAAATCTAAAATGCAATTTTATTTTCAGCATTAATTTTTAAGAAATTCCATCCTTCTCTGCCACACACAGCGTCCTTCCCTACAATCTCCTATTTGTCTCATGAGCCAACTCAGTTTTGGGGTGGCAACAGGAGCAAGGGAGTATCCTAGGAGCTGCTTTTTAAGCAGCGCATTAAACTGGATCAAGGCTTGAACCTATTTCCCTGCTGAGTATGGAACTTGCTGTTTCTGGATATTACTAATCTCACAGGGCAAGAAGACTATCCTGAGACTCATTAAGATATTTATGAGGAGCAGCGTTGTTAAACTGAATGTGACTGCAATCAGCAGCAACTTCTAAAAGTTTATCCCATCCATAACAGGGTTTCCTGACCGTGTCTTAATACATGTGTGAAACATACTGCGATGTAGTTAATCAGTGTTGGGGTTTTGTTTTTATAGAAGGACATTAATCAACATTTACAGGCAGCCTGATTTGTATAAGTCATCCAAATTCTGCTTCTACATTATTGTGTTTGTTAAAGCAATAAAAGCAGAGAGAACAATTTCTGCATGATTGTCCCCTTGTTTCTGCAAGGCAGGCACATCTGAAATTTATTCAGGCTAGGAGAAACCTGTTGTCAGACATTCCTGTAAAATATTTGCACTATACCATGGCTGTTCTGTCTATCATTCTGGACACTAATGTTCACCAAGTAGAAAAAAGGAAACCACATTGCAAGAAAAAATAGCTACTGTTTTGATCAGATGTGGCAAACCAAATCTAAAACTGCTGGAAAAATGCTTACTGGGAAGTTGTCAGTGGAAAAGGTGGTTTTTCAGTGTTTTGTGCTGCTTCTTGGCTATTTCCCATTTCTTTTGCCCAGTTTTTCCTCTCTCCTAGTGAACCATCTCATCATTTTAATGAACTTGAGAGAATGATATCTACTCCCCATTACACATGAGTACAACTGTCAGGCAGTCAGAGACATTTTTTAGTTATCCTGGAGATGTAATGTGCAGTATATGTGAGCCCAGGTACCAGCGTGTATCTAGGTGTGAAAGGCTGACAGTGACACTCTTTGTTGTAGGGCAAACAAAGCTGAAATTCCCAGCTGCAGTCCAAAGGAAACAACATTGATTTGACAGTGCAGCAGTACTTATTTGAGGCCTTTTGTAGACATTCATTAAGCTTTATTTCCTTTTAGAATTCCACATCCTAACAACACAGGAAGGTAGTCCCATGTATTTGTATCAGTACTAAAGTTTCACTAGGTTCGACATACCTACATGGCAAAAAACTTAAAATACAAATCTGTTTTATAAGTCTGGGAACAAAAAAAACTCAGCTTTTGGTCACCTCCAAGATGTGCTACCTTTGGCTTTGATTTCAATATTGGTCCCTGTTCAGCACAGCATGTTAAGGATATCCTTGCAGCTTCATATGCATTTAAACATGGGTTGCAGCAAAATGTACTGGCAGGTGTAATTCAAAGAGGGGTTGAACTCAGGCCTAACTGAATATGGGTGTAAATTAGTGTGGTGTATAACCTAACAAGGTGGCTTTACCCATTGCCTCACTTTAAACACGTTTGGTTCTCCCCACCTCAGACCATGAATTTCATTCACAGCTTTTGTGCTGTTGTAAGTAACTTGAAAGACATTACTTGGATTTTTAGCTGGACTAGTGTTTCCAAAAAGGAACGTTATTAAATACTTGATCTAACAGAACTATGAGATTGTACATTTCAGGTTGTCAATTAACAGTATCCTTGAGGAAGTGCAATTGGCTCTGGACAATGTCTGTGGCCATCTGGATGTAATGTGTGGAAGGAGGCTTTAATGGCAGTGAGGTCTTTCTTTGGGAACCCAACCTATCTGTGTCCTGTCTTTCACTTTGCTAAAGACTTTCTCAGTGACTTTGGACAAATTGCCTCCCTGCACCTCAATTTATCTGTAAAGCCTCAGGCATGTGAAGATAATGAAGAAGGGATGGCCATTGACAGTTTCTTGTAATATGAAAATCAAAAATTCAAATAAAAGGCAGGAGACTTGAAACAAGGAAAAGGAATAATTTAGTTAAGCTATAGAAACAATTACCACAAAATATCATGAGGGCCAAATCTCACATGAGTTCCAGAAGTGACTGGACAAATCTGTGGTTCAATAAAGTCTGTTAGGCTCAGATTTGTTGGTTGTCTTAAGACTTACTAAATTCTTTCACTACAGATTAAAAGAAATTGGGAAATAAGAGCAGGAAAGAAACTCATGTTTTTGTTTCTTCTAACTGCTGTCAAATTCACTCTGGTCTGTTTTACTGTGCCTGTCCTTGTGTCTCTATATTATTTTTTAGGAATAAAATTTCAGAGACAGCAATCCTAAAACAGTTTTCTCCCTCCCAGTTTTTTCTATCCTTTCTGACTGCTAGAACTTACACCTCACCTGACTTGGTATAATGAGATCAACACTATTAAATTAATGGGCTCCTTACTGGGGGTGGCTATCACACACACATGCCATGGCCAGCCTGAGGAAATAGCTGGGAAGTTAGGCTGCAGTTCTTAAAAAAAACCCCTGACAAACCCAGACTGTCTTCTGCTACTTTTATTCTCTCAGTCTCAGAATAGCGGAGCCTTGATTTTGGCTGGAATGTCTTGATGATACTTTGGTATCAATAATTAATGTTAATGATGACCAATGGTAATGGAATAATTAACTCTGTTAGAGAAAATACACTGTCACTAGGTAATAGCACAATTTTATCTCTCAGTTCTGAAAACAAAGCTTGATCCCTGTGTTAGTTTTTTTGATCCTTATTTATTAAGGAATGATTTATTCTCTTTCACTACAAAAGTGGACTACATCAGAGCACAAAGAGGAAAGGGACTGGCTAGGCACAGTCCCCTGCTATTTCAAATAAGCATTTTATCAGTCTTTCATAAACTGATTGAGGTAGGCTGTTTCCACCCACTATTCCTCCTTGAGGAATATTCTAGTCTCATTTTTTTTCCTGCTTTGAGTCTTCCAGATCCCATTAACACCTTTTTTTTGCTGCTAATATTGTGCCTTCACTTACATAGTTCTTTTCTAGTATTTATGTCCTTGGTATATTTATGAAGAGTTCTCATTTTCTTGTTCAGGCCTTGTCCCATTAGCCTAAACATGTCAAGCATGTCAAGTATTCACTAAAGAGACGGTCTCTCTGCACACTGGTAAGTCCTGCCTTAGCCTGGCCCTATTTGAATTTATCTTTATTGAACATTTTGCATACTCTTCCAGATGAGACTTCCTCATTAACTCATCACTATCCTACCCCTGGGGATATATCACTGCTATGGAGAGGAAATTCTATCCTTATAGTACTCTTAAAAGCTGCACAAAATACTTCACCTGACTTATGCAGCTAACACATTCATATTTTCCAGGATCACCACATCCTTGGTATGTGGGCATCTTATGATGAACAGATATATTAAAGCCTTGCTCTGCCATTTGCAGCTGATGAAAACTCATTATAAAGCTAAAGTTCAAGCTAATAGTCCATAAGGGAATAACCTTACTATTGGTCTTATTAGATTTTTTATTATTACTATTATTCCAGTTTGCAAGGTCACAGAGTTCTACTTCATGGGTAGCATAATTCTATATTGACAGCCTCTCCCACCTTTTCTATCATCAAGTTTTGTGAGCACATCTCTATCAAATTCATTATTGAAAACTTTATTAAATGCTTTATGTAAGTGGATTTTTGTGGCTGTTCTTTATTATAAATAAGCAAAGTAATTCAATAATAGTTTTCCAAGACTTAACCTCTAGGAATTGTACTAGTGACTCACTTCAACCCAACATGTGATTATTTCTTTTTCTATTTTTTCTCTAATGTTATTTGCAGTGTTTTGTACTAACTCCTAGTTCAATTTCTGTGTATCATCACAGGAATCACTTTGGTCAGCTTCAGTTAGATGGGATTTAGATAGCTTCTTTGTCTTAGTAGTCATTTTATCAAATGTGAGAGAATGATTTTGGATAGTGTAACTTTGATAAAACTCTGGGTTTTTGTGTCCTATTCTCCTTCTACTATTGTGTTCTAAGTTATTTTGCCTTAGAAAATGATTTGAAAGCCTTGCTTTTAATTGAACCTTACTAACAGATTTCTGGGTGTCTATTCCACTCATTTCCCTTCTCCACTGCTACCTCAAATGTGGCCACAGCATTTATGAGGCTGATATTAGCTACATGAGGGAACTGTTCTTAAACATAACTTTGGATAACCAATGACTAGTCTAGAACACAAGAACAAAAAAAAAAGAGAAAGAAATTTATGATGAGTGTCCTAAATGTCTGATCTTCACATCATATTGCATGATAAAACAGCTCAACAAACACACACACCAGGAAGTCATATCAATATATCCTTACACATATTATCAAGGTAGGCAATCAGTGCTTCAGCCTTGCTAGAATCTGTATTTAGTAGAGTGTGACACTTATGAAAACATCACAAAATTTCTTAGAATCTGATTAACTGAAGTGGGCTTTTCAAGGTTATGAAGACATCAGCAGTAACTGAAAATTCTTAGGGCTTTAAAATAATTTTTTAAAAAAGTGCAGGGCTTCTTCCTGAGTAACCAAAACTGAAGCACTCTAAAGACACTGGAATGGAGGTGGAACCAGTGCCCAGAAATCTTATTCCTAAAATTTGCAAGCATGGCCAGGATAAAACAGTAATACATCATGGACAATGTTAACTTTAAAAAATCAAGCTTCTATTGCTTGTTTGCCTGGGGTTCTGTGAACCAAGATGCCAGTAGTGTGCTGCAAGTAGATGAAAATGCGATAGCCATACAGCCTGCCAAGAACACAAATGTGCTGGTAAATAGATCCTGTTGAAGAAGAGTCTACAAATTGCTCATTGAAACAATCCAAGCTGTCAGATGTCTTCCTTATTTCCAGGACTCTTCTAGTATAAAATATGAGCAAAGAACTGAATCAATGAAAGACTGCTGTACTTGAAGACATTTTTTCAGAGCTTCTAAAGAATTCTGTATTAAAAGGAAATCTGTGAATGGCAGTTTTGTAACTATTTGCCCCACAGGTAAAAAAAGTCTTGAAAAGACCATGAATGCTAAGATGTTCTTTATTTTGGAACAAAACCAACCAAGCAATTCCACTTTTATTCAACTTCTAAGCAACATATCCCACTTGGTGCCCAGCAGAAGTCATTGGCATGGCTCTTCCTTTCAGTCACTTAATCCAGATTTCAGTGACCTATTTGTATAAAGCAGAATTTAGCTTCAGTTAATGTGATCAAAGCCTTGCACTGAACACATCCACAAAAGCTGGCTACCTAAAGAAATTAGAGACAGAAGTTCTTTAACTTCTTTCCACATATTCCTGCCTGGCAGAAAGCTGTGAGACATTGTAAACTGTAACTCTATCCATTGCAATTACTGATCAGTATGTCCAGTTCTGTGTGTATACTACCAATTCAGCCTTACAGAAATATTTAAAAATTGAGTTCCTCTTATAAGTACATTTTAGTGTTTTTTGCTTGGTCTGTTCTATGTTCTACTGCTCATAAATTCATTTAAGTGAATGACCTTAAACGTGCAGCTCAAACTAGTCCTTTGAAAAATCCAGTCAAAAGAAAGGGGACTGAAACAAGTAGATTGAAGCTGCTCATAGATGTATTTCACTTTTGTAATCAAGAATTGATGTTACAGTGAAACTGTACACAGTGAGCGTCTTTCTGATTAGATTAGTGAGTAACAATTACCTCAGGTGCCACATGAAGTACTGTTAGCTATAAATGGCATCTGGAAAACACCAAGCAAGTGACAGGAGTCTGTATAAATATAATTGGGGAATGAGCCAGCTTAACCAAAGAGGGTGGTGAGTATACCCTCAGGCTGTCAACACAAGCATTGATTCCCTGACAGCAGAGTATTGCTTGTCTGGTGTAATAGCCCAAACACACAGCTAATGGTGCTTTGAGGGAGATAAATAGGGCACTAAATTCATCTTTAGTTCCTGACTTAAAGTACTGTTGCATACTCTAGAAGCAGCTACAAGCTATGAAGTAGTTGTAGTACAGAAATACTTGAAAATCCCTGACAATAAGCCTTTGCCAAAGACATAAAGTTGCATCACTTCCTGACCTAATAGCTAAAAAATCCTACCAGTGCATGTCCAAATCTTTTAGCAGAACACAAAAATGCCATTAAATGAAGCAACCTGTCATATTACTGTCAAAAAAATTTCTGTTGGCTTCACAGAAGAAGATTTGGATTCCCTTTAGCTGCAAGCTGTTCATCCTGCCTCAGCATCTGAGCAGCTCACAGCATATGCAGATTTCTTTAATATGAAAGAAGAATGTAATTATTATTTTTCTGTAAATCACAGGTATTTCCCAAATGTGTTAAACTTCAGACTATCAATCATCCTTTTAAAGATTGTACAATATGCTCCTACATTGGAGATATGAAAGGGACTATAAAGTCACCCCTGGGCTTTGCTGAATGGTTTTAACATTTTGTTATAAATTTATTTTTTTTAATTTCAAATGCTATACAGGAGAAAGGCATAGAGCTAGAGCAAGAAGGAGAACAAGAGTGAGAGCAAGAGTGAAAGGGAAAGATTCTGTTTATTAGTCTCTGGTACTACTCCAACTTACATCATAGAAGTTTTATAGGTGTAGTAGGAGATCTCAATAGGTCTCCTAATTCATCCCTGCTCAGACAGAACTCAGTACTCCTTCCCCAGGCCTGATGAGTGTTTTTAAAGTTTTGGTCAATGAGGAGCAAACAGAAAGCTTTGTCTGTTATCTAACCTGAAACACCATGTGGAAATTCAGAGGTTTATTTCTCTGTCAAATCTACAATAAACACAGAGAATAAATCTTCCCCACCTTCGTCATCACAGCTTTTTACACAGCAAGAAGTCTGTTACCATGTTGCTGCTGCACCTTTGGCTTGCTGGCAAAACTAGGGCTGATTTGCCCTTGTTTTGACATTATTTATCTCCCAGTAGGTATGTTTATCAAATCTCCTGAATATTGAATTAGTCAAGACATAAAGATCTATTTCTTTGATGAAAAGACTCTGTGTAATTCATGTCTGCACAATAGGAGGATAAGACTGAAGATCATGACTGAATATAGTTGTGCCAGAAATCAGATCTAAGTCATTAACAAATACAGTTAATTAACAAATTAACAAATACAGTTTCCCTACCAAGCCCTTATGGGAATTCTGCTAAGACACTCATATCATGAGACCTGGGCTCAAGGAAGCAATATTTACCTTTGTGACTGTTAATCTCCTTGTCTTCAGAGACATCAGGCCACAGTGCTCGTACCACGTGTTCACCATCCCGATCACAGTGAAGGAGAGGAAGGGCACCCATCCCAATCTCCTTCACCACACTGGAATTGAGAACACTGGTTCCTTTGGCTGAGTCCTTTCAACATAGCTTTTCTCTGTCTTACTTGCTCTTTCTCTCTTTAAATATTTTTAAACAGGTTTTGGCCCAGCCATGAATGTAGCAGATTCTGTAGTACTGCTATAAACTGAGAAGGAGCTGCAACTGTTGTCTGAAATGGCACACATTTTGTTGGTTTTCAGTAGGTCTGACAAAAATTTTGCTGTATCTGTTTTTTTTTTCTCTAGCAGTTATGGGTAAGAATCATTACTAAGAGCAGAAAAATTTGGCTTTTTCATTATCCATTTGTCATTATAGGTTTTTTTCTTGTTTTGTCTACAGGAAAAAAGGCCTCGGTTCTACTAGTAACACTTTCAGCATCTCAGGTGGCACTTTCTGCTTACACTAAGCAATTTCTCTTTTTCTATAATCTAAAATTTTGGACAAAGCATGCTGAGACAGGCTTACATGCACAAAACTTTACTAGGGTGTCCGTGGCTGATGGCAGACATCAATTGCAACAGTGAAAGTCACAGTGGAGCAGATGATGACAATAAAGATGACGCTCCCTGTACTTTCTCCCTAGCACTTTGACTCACACTTCCATTTGGCGTAGTCCTCTAATATAAACTAAAACCTACAAAGGAAGGGAGGAAGGAAAGGGAGAGAAAGAAGATGTGAGTTTCATGCATTGCCTCCCCTGGGAAACCTGGTACAACAAGAATACTGGGTTTAGCAGATGTAGGACTGTGAAAATAGCAACCTGAGAGCAACAGCATAAGAGCAAGGCAAAACCTGTGCCCTGGGAAAAACTCTGCCACAGCAGCTTGAGTGGAAGGGTCAGAGCTGTGAGGGGAAGGCAGGAGGCAGAACTGCAGGTGCTACCCTTTGCTTTGCTGCATATAAAACCCTCTGCAACAAAGCATTTTCCAGGTGTGCTCTCTGTACAGCCCTGTGGAAGGAGAAGAAGAGTTTGAGGATGAGTGCCTTACTTGCTGCTTCAGTATTTAAGTAGTAGACCCGTGAAAGAATAGAAAATGTTGGTAAACCTTGTTAGACAAGGTTTAAAGTGGTTTACTTGAATTTCCCCTCTTCACAATGGAGCCAGAAAAAACATCCTCTTTAGGACATGATCTATCTTTCTTGTTTTTCCAAGTCTTTCAGTGTCTTAATTCTGTTTATTTCCCTACATATCTAGTTAGCTGTGTCCTCAAATCTAATCTCAATCTGCTTCCTAAAACTAATCTGATTATGCTTAGTCCTACAGTAGGTTTGATTGTTGACTGTCATCATCCTTGTAATGGGCTCTTATATCTTTGAAAGCTGCTGTCAGTTTTCTTATTTGCATATTGCAACTCAGGTCCTTCAACCTTTCATCACTGATACTGGTTTTTAACCCACACCATCTCTTTTCATTCTTTCAATTTTTTTCCTTTCATTTCTTTGAGAGTAAGTCCCAACGAATAGAGCAGTTTTATCTTGTGCTTTACTCAGAACCAGTCATTCTCTCCTGTCTTTTTACTTTGGAAATTCTTGCTAATAAAGCTGAGAATTAAGTTTATCCTCTTTTTCAGAAGCATTGTATTGTCTCATTTGATTTGAGTCCACTATGCTGATACATTCCAGCAGTTTTTTCTGGATAGACGTATATTTTCTATGATTAATTTTTTCATTTACATATTTATCTTTGAATAATTTTGCATTTGTGTTTACGTATTTCAGTCTTAATGTTTTCTGGACAGCTTTTATTTGACAAGATGCTTTTCAGGACTATTCTTTCCAACAGCTCACAGCTGTCTATAGCTCTATAGGACTAGCAAACACATTCATCCAGGTTGCCAGTGAACATACCAGAAGTGCCAATACTAATACATCATAACCTATTTGCCTGAGGACTCACCAAGAGTGCTCACTCTCCAACTGAGTTGTGAACTAGTGTCTCAATGAATATTTTTCCATTACATGTTTACCTATCTTATTCAGAGCTTGTTTCTTTAACTTGCTCTTAAGATTATTTTATTGTACAATGTTCAAAGTTTACTTAATTCCAGATTTTTCACAGCTCCTATTCCCCCCCTTCCACTGGGTCACCAAATAAACTTAACTTGGTTGCTTCTTATTTTTTCTCCACAGCACATGTTATCCACTTTGTATGTGCTAAGTGTTTATAAATTGATAGTTAATGTTAATAATGTTAATGTAATATTTTTCTGAGAATCTTTGTTAGGTAAACTTGTTGATAATTGCCTAGATTTTTTCTCTCCTTTCTTGTTTATATTGATAGCTAGTTTACAGTCCTCTGGGACCACCCTCGCTTTTCATTCATTTTCAGATATAATTATTAATGGCGAAGAGAATACCCTGGCTATATTCTTAAGTAGTCTACTGTGAATTTCATAAATTCCTGATGACTCAGATACACCTAATTTATCTTAGTGTTCATTAACCTGTTCTGGCACTGGCTTGTACTACTGTCACCTTATTTAAAGCAGTTTAGCTAAATGTCTGCTCATGCTTAATCATTTTTGGTGTAGACTGAAGACAAGAGGTTGTATACTGCTGCTTGGATGTCCTTGTTTCTATTAGTGTTGTGATTAGTGTTAGACTTCCAAGTCATTAGAAATTCCCTGATATGGCTTATGCAGCTGTAACACTTTTTTACTGTGTTTCTCTCATCCCTCTACTATAATGATTATGCCTTTTCACAGTCCTTAACAGAGATAAGTGAAAATTATTCTACTTTAAAACTCATCCAAGCTTTAGAACCATTCCCTGGCTAGAAAGCAATACTTCAGCTACAATTTTGTTTCTTAAATGGATCACAGGGTCATAGAATGATAGGATGGTTTGGGTTGGAAGGGACCTTAAAGTGATCCAGTTCCAAACCCTGGCCATGGGCAGGGACACCTTCCACTAGGCCAGGTTGCTAAGAGTCCCATCCAACCTGGCCTTGAGGACTTCTGGAGATGGTGCACCCACAACTTCTCTGGACAGCTTGTTCCAGTGCCCCAACATCCTCACCATAAATAATTTCTTTCTAAAATCTAATCTAAATCTCTTCTCTTTTTGTTTAAAACCATTCCTCCTTGTCCTGTCACTATCTGTCCATATAAAAAGTTGATGTCCCTCATTTTTCTAAGTCTCCTTTAAGTACTGGAAGGAAGGCCACAATGAGGTCTTCTTGGTGACATTTCTTCAAGCTGAGCAGTTTCACCTCTCTTGGACTGTCTGAGAAAGCCTCCAGCCCTCTGACTGTCTTTGTGGCCCTTCTGTGGATTCGCTCCAACAGGTCTACAGCTTTCCTGTGCCGAGCACCCCAGAGCTGGATGCAGCACTAAAGGTGGGGTCTCACAAAATCAGAGTAGAGGGGCAGAATCACTTCCCTTGACCTGCTGGCCACTCCTATTTTGATGCAGCTCAGTATGAATCCTGTATGGACTTGGGGAGTCTTCTGGATTCCTTACAACCAGCCCTGCTCTTTTCCCAACAGAAGTTTGGGTGGTTGAAATCTCCTAACAGGGCGAGAGCTTATGTATGGGATGCTGCCTATAGCTGAAGCAAGAAAACCTCATCAGCAGACTCCCCCTGGTCAGTCAGACTGTAGTAGAACCACACTACAGGTGTCCTTTGTTGGTCCTGTCCTTCCTTTTAACCCACAGGCTTTGATCTTGTGTCCGTTTTTCAGAGTCAGCTTTTCAGTCTCCATTCCTTAACAGAGAGCACAACACCCCACCCCTCCTTCCCTCCTTTCCAGCCTATCCCTTCTGAAAAGCTTGCAGCCCTCAAAGGTGTGATTCAGTGACTGCAGTGTTCCAGTTGTGTAACTTGTCCCACATTTATCGGTGTTTTTATAGGATTTTTAAGTCATACGGTTGCAGTACTGAATAGACTGAAGTGTTGCTACTGTACTTGTGACTGTTAATATTATTTGAGTATGAAGAGCTGGTGCTCAGCAGTCCAGTCTGTGTAATGAATACACCTCACTTGCAATTTAACATGAATTTGAGGTTTTGGCATTTTTGTTTTCATACAGAAAGGTTCATTTTCATGAAACCAGTTCTGGTTTCATGAATACTGAAAAAAAATACTGAAAAAAACTCCAGTTCTACCAAAATGTTTTTTAGATAAAATACTCCTTTGTGACCTTGTGCTCCCAGTCTCTGTGGTAAATTTGTGTCATTGACTTCATCTTTTGTGATGGACCATAGTCTCCCTATTCAATCAGTTCCAGTTCACTATCATATGAATAATAGAATATGCTTGCAATTATTAAAAAAAAAAGAGTATATTATGTGCCACAGAAAGTTGACTCTTGGGAAAACAAACAAACCAAAACACTCCACATTTTTAAAATCAAAACCAGGGTTTTCTAATCAATAATAGGGTTATCCGGAATCTGTTGGCCACTTCTAACCCTGGCACTTGCTATCCCTCTCTCTAGTGAGATATATATCTGTGCTGCTGGATTTGCTGAGGCTGCCTTTTCCTCCCCAGAATCAAGACAGCTTTTCTTTCTGAAGTAGAAGATGTAGACCCAGCCTGAGTTGTATTTGCAGTGCTATAAATTGTGATGGCCAGTGACATCCCACAGATTGTGTATTTGATAGTTTTCATTGTGACATATAAAACAATCAGCAAACTGTGGCTGAGGGCTGAACTAGCCGTTGAGGATTTCTGGAGGACTGTGATGGACAATACTTTTCAGAAGAAGAATAGCTATCTTTGGGTTTGTTTGCCAGCAGGATTCATTTTATTGAGGGCAGCAACCAAGGCCCTTCTCTCACAGGGTGACCGTACTCTGTTACCTCTTAAGACAGCTGAGAAGGGAAAGTCAGAGGTGGCTGATCTTTCCCCAGCCCCATGTTTTTTTGCCACTGCCTATCAATAAAAGAGTTCAACACTTTTATTAGATGCTCTGATGAATGAGCTTAGGATGTGAAATCACCAAAGGCCATACTTTGGTCAAGCTTACAAATAAAAATTGGAATTGTTTGGGATGCGAGTGAAGGGGACAGAGAGCCCCATGGAAGAAAATCGATACGGAAAAAATCCATTCTTCAGTCTGAATGATGACACTGTAAAATAGAGACATTAATTAAAATGAACCTATTTACTTTTGATAATCATGAAAGTTTCCCAGATATCACTAATTATTATGGATGATTTTGGTTTACGATAAAAGCTTATTTTCTGTACAACCTATTTCCTTCTCTTTCCTCTTCCATGTAATAATGGTAGAAAATTATGATGTGATATCACTGCTATTTTCGTAACAAATTATTACAGTAACATATATGGATTAATGGGAGTTTTGACTGAATACAAAATGTAGCAATTGGCCCTCGAGATTTCATTAAATGGAGCCAGCAAAGGAAGAACTAATTATGAAGGCGGGAGATTTCTATACTTTTAAACACATTTGTTGGGAACTGTGTCTCTGTTTTAATGAAAAAATCAATAGCATAGCAACAAAATGATCAAAGAAAGCAAAATCTAATCAGAGTACCTGTGCAAAAAGCTATTTCAGAAATAGTTTTCCTGCATTCAGTATGAAGTGTTTGGAAGGCTGTGTAAAATGTATTTAAAAATTCAAGGCCAAATTGCTTCCCCTTCAGAAAAAAATAATGGATATGAATTTTATTTCTTGGGAAAACATCTGTTTTATTTAGAAGAATTAGGAACACTACGGTGATTTTCACTAGACTCTGGTGATTCTTAGTTGTCTCACTTGTTGACTGAGTGACAACTCCTTACAGAATCATTTTTTTCTACAGACTGAGAACTTTTCTGAAAAGCAGATCCCCTGAGGGAATATCCAATTTGGCATGTAAAAATTGCCTTTTGCTACTGGATCTTTTTTGTCATTATAGATAACTTCCTGTTGTGGAGCAGATCTCCATGTTTTGTTTCCAGACAGAAAAAATAGTTATTTCATGCCACCTTAAGAGTATTGTCAGGGTTTTATGATGATTATTTTAATACAATAACAATGAGTCCATACATGTAAGCCAAAAATGGAAAAGTCGTGCAATCGATCTCAGATTTGGATCTGTGAAAATTGGAGTGTCCTTCTTTTGCATGCACAGTAACTAACCTGATCATTTCACCTTGAGTTACTGATGAGGGTATGTAATTTTAAAAGGACAAAACTACAGGAAAAGAAAAAAATACCTTTTATTCCCCACTCTTATAAAGTAGCATAAGGAGTCCACTGATGTCTGGGCATATCTGGCGTTGATTTTGTGTTCACTGTCATGTTCTGTCAATTTAAGGTGATGCTTCTGTGCTACCTGTGGAGAGCTGTGATGAATACAAGAGGTGCCCCAAGTGCCTTGACACTGCTGAACAGCCAAGCTGCAGGACCTCACAAATTACACGGCTGCTTCTCCGTGGCAGACCTCTGTGTTAATTCACAGGTAAGAAAACTGTCAGCGCAGTTTGGCCTGCAGCACTGACACCAGGTCTGTTACTCAGAGAGAGAGCTTCCCCCAAAGAGCAAACATCACACTTATAGGTTTTCCTGAGTGGCACCTCATGACATGTCCCGTGAGCTCATGGGATAAAACTAGAGGATGGGACAGAGATATTGCGAACGCAGAGGACTAACAGATGCCATTGTGGAGGGAGTCAGGAAATGAAGAATAATGTTGAGCTGTGGATGTCTGACCTCTTTGGATGTCTGGCCTCCTTGATGTACCTCTTGCTTTTGTGATGGACTTTGGCAGCAGCACAAATTCCATAGTAATTGTAATGCTGTAGAAACAAGTGATAAATAGAGGAAAGGAGAAAACTGGAGGTGCTTTAGGAAAGTGGAAGACTGAAAGGGGGATGCACTGAATGCCTTGGCTAGAGGATGTTTAGGCTGGAAAATGTTGAGATGAAGGAGTTGGGGGCAATTTATGTTGTGTGCTTTATGGATGAAGAGATCCTCAGTTTGTGAAGTGGAATCAAGGGGAAATGAGAACATGTCACCAGTCTAAACGGAAAAAATTGTCATTGAAACCAGAAAACTGAGAAAGACTAGGGGGAAAAAAAAGAAAATAAAAGATGTAAGTGAAAGATGGGAGGAAAGACAACAAGAGAAGAAGTTAGTTCTAGAAGCGATGGAGTGTTTTGAAAGTTGACTACAACAGAAGACTGAAAGCTAGGACTTTTCCGAAGTCCCTTTGGAGAGAGGCTATAATGATCCAAACTGTTAGGTTCTGGGAGATATCACAGACAAATCCAATGTGAAAAACTATTTCATAAAGATTTCTAGGTTTCTGAAAAAAACACCTGATACTTTCCAAGTTAGGAGAGCCTCCATGAACCCTCATCCTGTGCTGTGAGGTATCAAGGCATCACCATGTCAGTCATGAAATATTTTTCTCTGCCTAATTTGTTTAAAGCCCTCTAATAATAGTGAATATATCAAGTATACATTTAATCATCACCTACTGATTTATTTTTCATTATGATTTAAAAAGTTCTAGAACTGCTTCAGAAAGATGGACAAACCTCCCCCATGGATCCAGCCCAACAGTTGTCCTTGAAAGAGCCATATGGAGGAACTCTGGCTTTTCCAGTGTCAGCCTGTGTCACACTGATGCAGACTGGGATGAACTGTGGTCTTATTCAGACTTCTGGTGGTTCACAGAAGTGCTACGTCCTAAATCAGCTAATTTTCTTGGATGTGAATGGAACCCCATTAGCAGGAATTTTGATCCCATTCCTCTTTTGTCTTCCACAGTGATTTGCACATACACATGACTGCCCAAACACCACGTTGTTGGACATGGTGGCTCCTTCAGAGCTGTAGACTTTGGTGAGAAAATTCAGGCTGCTAATCCTGTCGTTTTTCATGGAGTCATTTTATGACACATAGAATCCCTGCAATGCAGTGTTAGCACAGTGGGGAGAAGGTAGCGGTGTGGGTTGCACAGCCCTGCAGTTATGTGCAGGAGCCAAGGCAGTAAAAAACCCACACGTATTGGAGACACAAAGCAGATTGCTCACGAGTTCTTATATTTGTGAACTTCTTTCATCTGTTGCTTTTACTCCTTGGATGGTCCACCAGGCTAGAGTTTTCTGGGTAGGAGCCTTTTAAAAGTCTTGTCCTCCCCTCTTCATAATGCCTTGTTCCACAGCTTTTTTTCATCAGAATAAAAGAAAAAGCTTATTGAGTGACAGGTTTTATATGTAAAGAAGGAGCTAGGAAGAATTTAAAATGACACATTGACTGTTCTCAAAAGCTGGGCTTTTTTGGCCTGGCTCTCTTCCAGAGTTTCTGAAGGCAGTTTCACTATTGCCTTAAGCAGATCCAAGTCTGACCGGCACCCAAAAAGAGAGCCTTGCCCTCCACATATGACAGTGTGGACCTCTCAACTTACTTCTTTCTGCCAGCCCCAGCTCTGATTTGACAGGGTTCATTCTGTATAGGTATCTGACCCAAATGAAAATTTTCTTTTCTTTTCTTTTCTTTTCTTTTCTTTTCTTTTCTTTTCTTTTCTTTTCTTTTCTTTTCTTGTAGTTGGAAATATACATTATATTTTCAAAATGGAGACTAGAAGTATCTGTAAACTCCCATTTTTCAGTGGGAAAACATATATGCTTCTTGGGAAACTCTCTTTAGAGAGTTTGAACTCTGCTGCAGTAAGCTCCTACCCTATAAAACTGTGTGCAATGCCATCCCCACTGTTACACTTGCCCTTTCTCTTTATAATAAAGCATTCACCACTAGGCTCTAGCAGTGCTACCAAGATAAACTCAGCCTCATGCCTGGAAGTCAAGCTGGATTCTCCTTGGGTCTTGTTTTGCAGTTGTCAGTAAAGATTCCAGAGGCCGCACTCTGGGTTCAGCTGTACTCAACTTTCTTCCTTCATGGGAGTTACAAGGAATAACTGGAGGCAGAATCTGACTTTATAATTGCAGCATAAATTCTGTTTATGTAGCACAAAATGGAACAGGATTCAGAGTAATCTCTCTTAACTGCATTGGAGCAGTGGGATAACAGGAAGAAAAAGCAATAAAAAATTTTACTCACTGTAATAAGTAGATCATGCCAACTATACTCAGTTAGTAGAATTGTTCAGTAAGAAATTACCATATTTGCCTGCCTGCTTTTTGAGGCAGAAACACCTAATTTTTTTCCACTTCAAGTTTTTTCCTTACCATTTAAACTGTGTGGCAGGTTCCACATTGCTGTGTTGCAAAAGAGAGCACGGTGTTTGCTCTCAGCAGTCCCTGATGGGAAAAGCAATGAAACCATCAAATTGCTTCTTCAGAAGACCGAAAGATTGGGAAGCTTTTTTAAATACAGGCAACACTCACCTATGCTGCAGTTTGGCTTTCCAGGGAGGAAAATAAAGCATATTTGTTAGTCAATATTCCTGTAAGTCAAACACAGCAGAGAGCACATGCATTTGAGCAGCTACCCCTGGCAGTGAACTCTTTTGCCCCAATGATTATGCCATGAGTGGGCTATTGCCTGAGCTGACATGAAATCTCCTGGCACACCAGCTGAAATAAACAGGGCAGGAGACTTGCTCCTTTTAACGCCTTTATTAAGAAATCAGCTCTGGGGTGGGGGCCCAAAGAGTTGTGCACACCGCCGCTGGTCCCTTCACCAACACTGAGGAGGAGGTAGTGCAGCTTTGCTACACAACAGCAGAGCTGGGGCTTCCGTCCTCACAGGTGTGCCAGGGAAGTTCTCCATTGTTTGGCTCGTTGTCCGGGGTCCTCATTCCAGTCCAGTTCTAACTAGGTCATGTTGACAGTTCGGGAACTACATTGATCACATGGGCAGGTTGGGGAGACAATTCCCCACCTGAATACACCACTTGGTTTCTTAAATTCACAGTTGGCTCGTTGTTTTAGGGGTCTTTATTGTCCAGACTGCACGTCTTCTTAATTTGCATATGGCGGTGACATCGTCCATACCCAGAACTGTCTTTAGGGAGCAGCAGCAGCCTTACCCCATGGAGGATACACAACAAAGGGGTATAACAGGGTAATTAACAACTTAATTAACAACTTTAGAACATCATAAATTAATTGTTTAACTTAACAACCTTAATTAACATCATTTAACATTATAACAACTTGCTACTGGTTGAGGTAGACAAACTTACATGTGAACTAATTCATAACACCAGCTGTCTCTGAAGGCACACAGCACTGCAAGGGCTGTTTAACTGTAGGTTAGATCACGAGAACAATACAAGCTCTACAAGTTCCCAGTTATTCATGTATTTGTATTGTCCAGCTGATGGCTGTTCAGGCTTGCAAATGGTGACAGTTTGTGCCTTCTTGCTCTCATTCCCATCCTGGTTCTGCACCAGAATTTCTGGGGCCTTCAGCAGAGTTGCTGCTCATGTGCACTTGCTGGCGATCCCAGTATTCCAAAGAACCTTAAAAGAGTGATTGCTTAAGCCTAAATGTCTGGCAGTGAGAACTAGACCCTGTCAACATTAGTTCCTTTGTTCCAATCAGAGCTGGCAATGGCAGAAAATCACTGCTCTTTGATGGATCTTCATAAGCTGTCTTTAAATGAGGTGACAGTTTCAGTTGTTTCCTGCCCTATTTGGACTGAAGAGAAGAGCCTCCTTGGGGAATGGAGGTTGGGAGTTGTGTGTTGTGAAGGCAGCAAAGTTATTGGAGCAATACTGAGGTGAACTTGACCTAATTAGTGCTGTAGCATGGTGTGTGGGATTCCCTGGGTGCTAACCCTCCCATCCTGGCATGCCATCACAGAGAAAACAATCCCAGGCCATCCAGCATTCTGTGGGGATGGGATGTAATTTGACTGGGACTCTTGACTCATGAACTTTTGCTCCAAGCCAAGAGTAGCTGGACTTTTGTGTAGGCAGGTGCTGGGCTGCCAGCAGGACAGGGAAGTAGCATGGACCAGACAACTTCCAGAGGTCTCAACCATTCTGTGAATGAAAAGGATACTGAATAAAATGTCCAGGCTATATTCCAATATCCCACATGCAACAATTGCCTTTAGGGCTGCCTCATTTGCATGGGCTGCAGTTCCAGGATCTCAGCACAAAGCTGAGCACCTTCTATTCGTTCTGTAACAGGCAAAATCTGACATCCTCACTTAAGCACTTGGATAAATGTGCTGATGCTAAATATACAGAGCTTTCAACTCTATCATGTATAATGCACTTATAGAAATCAGAAGATATTCATCTTTCTCAGGAATAGCAAGGGTTATAAATGTTTTTTTGATGGGCTCTCTGGCTAAATGGTAAACAGACAGGAATTTGAATACATGTGTTTTTAAAAGATATTGTATTGGGGTTTTTTTGCATTATCAGTGGTCTTCAACAGTATTACAGTTGATCTTGTAGTGTGAGTAATCTCTGCAAACATCATAAATAAAAGTCAGGAGACAAAGACAAATGCTAGAAAAAATGTTTCCAACATATAAATAATGCAGGGATGTATGCAAAATTCCTATTTTTTATTTTTGCATGCTTGCATATATGCATTTATACATGAATGGGCATGAATAAAGGTAACACTTTGAATATATCTGAATCTGTGCATTTTCATAGATCTGCTAAAGGAAAGTATGCTGGATTGTATGCAGGGAGCTTACACAGACTTTTTGATTGCTAAGACTCCAAACAAGAACTATTTAGTAGGATTTTGCTGGCTTTGGGGGTAACATATTTTTCTTTGTTTCTGTGCTCAGTTATGTGAAATCAGCCATCCTGCTGGCTTCAATATTTTATGCATGCCACTTCAGGGTGTGCTTCTTTAGCATCTTTACAAACTTTTGCAGGCTGGTAATAGATTTTTTCCTTCTTCTGAATGTTAAACATGAGGTTTTTACTGTTATGCTATGCATTCTTCCAACAATAGCCAAAACACAAGAGCCTTTCTTTGACAAGCTGGAAAAGCAAATGAAAGATTATTTTTAATGTAAAAAATTGTGTTACTGAATTCTTTATCAAGCACAACCAAAAATTACTTTTCAGCTATGAGATATGAAGTATTTCTTACCCTTGTTCAAAATGGTAGATCTTCTACTTTTATTCATTTGCCCTCAAAGGTGTATTTGCAGACCTCTTTTTGAAGAATTCACTAGTAGAGCTTTTGATCTGCTCAGAAAACTGACTGCAAAAAGGAAAATATATTCATCAAAGAATTCATGCCCTAAACTTAGAAAATATATTTTAAATTATTATTTTGTGAACTAGAGGCAGATTTTCATTTAACTTCAAAAAAACAACATTTGGGTGTTTGCAAACTAGGAAAAGAGTACTTTCATCCCAAAAGGGTCAGTCTGAAAGTGTTATTAACATGAGAACAGGACATTACACAGGTATTTATTTACTTAAAATATATTGTATGAATTATTTTTGAAAGAAACTCAGAAACCTACCTGTTCCTCACCATTTTCTTGGTTCGATCTTCAAAATCTTTTTGATTGTGCCTCAAGAATTGTTTGTTAAACTAGCAGATATTTGTGAAGATGAGTCTTTATCCTTCTTCAGAGTCAATGATCAAAATTCCTTTTTTCTTGAGTTGTATTTTGGTTATGTGATGGTTATAGAAAATAGTAAGCTTGTGATGAACTTCTCTCCATTTTATTTACTTGATTTGGAGAATAAGAAATGCTTTCCTAAGGCTGAAATCATCCTTAAAGTAGAAAAGTAAGTGGTAAGACATAATTTTTAATCAATTATATAAAATCTTAGTAAAAATGGAATCATTTATACCTGGAAAATTGGTACCTTGTCAAAATTTATACAAAAGATAAAGTCGAATAAAATATTCAGCTGTCATTTTTCTACAACATGATGGTCATTAAGTATTCAACATACTGTTATATGTCAACAAAAGTATTAAAATAACTTACAAATTCAGTATTGCTTTTATGAAAGAGAGACAGAAAAAAAACACATCTTGAAAAAACACATCTTCTGGTGCTGTTGCAAAGTCTTGGGAAGAAAGGTTCAGGCACACAAATGGATATCCTAACAAGAATAATCAGTCGTGGCTACTGCAAAAAAATCCAGCCAGCTAATGAAGTTTTAGTATTAAGGTAATAGCTATGGAATTTCTTCAACTTTAGTAAGGTTTTAGGTTGTTGTTTTCCAAAAGAAAGTAAAAAATTTCTAAGTGGAAATCATTAAAGAAAAAAAAGGTTTGAAGCAATTAATGTGTAGCAAAATATTATGTTGGAGAAAATTTTTGTGAGAATCAGATTTTAACCTCTACACTTTCGTTCAGCACGTCGGTGTTGAATATTTCTGTCATTAAAAGTAAAAATAAAAAATCAATTTAGTCATAACCCCCATAAATTTTACAGGAACTACATAACCAATCTTATTCATGAATCTGCAGCAAAAGTTTTGCATATGCAAATGAGAGATGCAGCTTTTTGGAAGGCTTCTTATAAAGTCCTATGGTTTATTTTTGAAATTGTTCTTGGCACTGTGAAATATTTCTGAAGATATTGAAAGGGTTTAAAATAGGAGAATCAGACAGATTTGTTGATATTTTTCCAGTCTAAATTGTGCATTAATCTTGTGATTGGAGCCCTATCATCTTAGGTACAGACAACAGGTGGTGAGACGTAGCAAGTTCTTCAATTAGAAATAACATCGCTCTTCCCCGACCTACAATTTCATAAATGTTCTCAAGCAGTCAGAAAAGCCTGCAAGCTGAAGAAGCATAAGAATTATGCACCAGAACAGATAAATGGTCCAGCTAATCTGACATCCTGTCTCTCACAGTGGCTCACACCAGATGTTTCACAGGAAAGTAAAATACCCACACAATGCACTTGATTGTGCAATATTTTACCATGAGATGCAATTTCTGTCTGTCCCCATCTGGTGATCATCTTATATCTGAAGTAAAGACTGTTGGACCTATAATTTTTAGCCTAGTTAGCATAATTATAAGGCGTGTTCTTATTAATATAAATGCCTTATCAGTTTTTAATCTTGCTAAACTGATTTTGCCTCTTACATCCTTATGTCTTCTTTCAAGTTCTTCTGCCTTTTCAAGCACACAGATTTGCTGGTGTATTCCCAGGGCCTGCAGCAGCCACTGACTTGGGCAGCTCCCTTCCCAGAGAGCTGTGCCATGTCACGAGCTGTCACCCTCCCCAGAGCCATTGCTGCTACTGGTGCTGACACTGAAACTCCTAAAGAGCATTATCCATACCCAGACACCTGCTGCATTATCTTTTCAGTGCATCCTTGTCCCACATTCCACCTTCTCCCTTCCAGGTGTCCAGGACCTAACATGCATTAAGGCACCTTAGAAGCTGCTGTTGCTTTTGGCCACTGGAGTGAAAGAGAAGAGGTAATTGACGGGTTTTCTCCAATCTCCTGGCTGTTGGCAGTCAAGCATAACCTAGAATTTAGAATAAAATAACCAAAGTAAAGAATTCTCAAAAAACTGACAATCATTTGTAGAAACTGTAATTTGATTTGAAAATTCTGTATTTTCCTCTGCGGGGCTCATCACGGAACATTTGTAAGCTTCTGAAGTTGAGGATGCTTCTTAAAGATGGACTGAGCAAGAAAGTGAGTTAAATCCAGTTGCTGTGGTTTATCTCTGTCTTGTTAATAAGCCTAAAGTCCCCAAAAGGTCACCACACCCTCCTCAGCAGGTGCTCAGCAGGCACTGGTATGAAATTGTTTGAGAGTTCTGAACTGCAATTACAGGCAAAACTCCAACTGAGTTGGCTGAACTTCATGTTCATTGTGAACTCCCAGAAGTGCCATCAGGGGAGTCAGCTCAGTACAAAGACAACAATGGATAAATACCATAGAACCAAGGGATAATTCTTGCCGGAAGGAGCCTCAGGAAGTCCCTAGATCGACCACCTGCCACAGCAGGGTCAGCTGTTAGGTCAGGTTAGTTTACTCCGGGGATTATAGAGTCAGGCCTTGAAAACACCTGGGGTCGAAAACTACATAACATCTCTTGGCAACCTCTTCCACTTTTTCACTATACTCTTAGGTAAAAAGTCCTTTCTTCTGAATTCTTTTCAACTTACATACCCAAAACTCATCTCCACAATACTGTAACCAGCACATCAAACAGGAAAGATTGTGCTCCTAAAAAAGCCCACACTGGACATTTAGGAAAGGTCCATAACATTGGAGTAAAGGTGGAAGCTCTAAGATGGCAGTTTATGTTCTTCTAAGCGGTGCCAACTGTAGCAGGAACAAGGCACTCTGGAGATTTCTGTCCTCCATTGTTAACAGAGCCTAGATTTCATCAGCTTGGATATAGATAATTTTTTTGGCTAGGTGATGATGAATCCCACCCTTGCAGAGGGTAATGGCTTAGAGCACTCAGAAACCCCTTTAGCTGAACTGGTGTGGATGACTGCCACATTCAGGCAGTCTTGAGAGGAGGAAAGGTCTCTCTGTTGTTGAAGATTTGCAGAACCAGAGGCTGTATTGATTCCTATCACTGAGCTGCTCTAACAATGCTGATTTTTAATCCTGGTATGAAGGTATGTTGGTTGGTTTTTAAATAGAATGTTCTAGTGCTAATGAACACATCAATATAAAAATATATTGACTCCTGTGGTAATCAGTTTGTTTTATTAAACAGACATTTGTCTTCCTTTAAATCCATTCTATTTTCTGCATCTATCAGCATGAATGAATACAGTAAATAGCAACCTGTACAATTTCATTGGAAGTCATATATTTTCATTGGAGCATCTATACATAATTTAATTACGTGCAAGTTAGCAGAGTAAACAAACAACTGTGAAATGCTGCTCTGATTTTGCAATTTTTTTAAAACTTTCTTTAAGGAAATCTGGTAATTCATTGTCTGTTCTGAATCTGGTCTGCTTAGCAAGCATTGCAAGCAGTCATGACATTCAAACTTTTCTTGATTTTAGTAGATTTTTATTACTTCATTTCTCTGACGTTAGTTGCATATAAAAGCAAAAATCTCACTTGTAGTAAGTTTGAAACTTGCATGGCATCAAAGTCGACTTGAGCATATGCAGGAATTGTAGATGAATAATTCAGAAGTGCCCCTAATTTGTCATTAGCAGATGAAAAATGTCTATCAAATCAAGCTTCCTCTACGTTCTGTTCTAAGGTATTACATTGTAGGTCATGATGTGTCATGTCATGATGGTGATACCTCTGATTGCAATGAATACTCTTGATTACCTGTGGTGAACTAGGACATGAAATGCCAGTCTCAGATATATCTTTTCCTAGATCTGACTTTCCCCATGGAAAACTGTGCTGAAAAGAGAGACTGCTTGTCAGCAGAAAGGGAAGACCTTTCTTGTTCAAACATCAGAACTAACTTTTTGCTTTTAAAACTGCTATAACTCAAAAATACACTATGTTTTTGTCTGAAATTTAATTCTTAAACTGGTATTTTCAATCTCCAATAAGAGAAGCAATATTATCTGAAGAAACAATTATGTTATTGTGTATCAATACATTATATATTATATTAATTTATATTATGTAATATTATACAAAAAAAGTTTTTGAATACACAATTTTTCATTGTTCCATAGAAAACATGTAATCAACAGCACCTCTAAAGAAATAATCTCCTTTTACTAAAATTGTGATTTCATTTCCATAGTGCTCCATAATATTACTTTCAGCAGTCCTATGTTCCCCTCGAGCAGAGACATACCATACATCTGAAATTTACTATTTGTCTTACATATCCTCATAAGATGTAAAAAATAGTTTTTACTTCTTACCTACAGTTCACCACTTTTTTGGTTAGTTCTTGCATAGGAGACATTTCCTGTTCTACTTTTGAGTATATTAGCTGAAGTAATTACAGTGAAGTACTTATAAATCACATTAGATGAGTCTGAGGAATTTATGTCTGTGTATATGGGGTGTGCATGAATATGTGTTCGTATGTGAATGAAAAGCCAACTGACATACTCTTAAAGTCAGGTATCAAATAAGTGTAAGCAAATGTTGAAAATATCCTTTTATATCAATATGCAATATTTATATATGCATTTCCCCCTCTCTATTTTTCCAAGTAATTAATTAAAAACTTACATTTTATGCACAGATTTCTGGTGTGTGATGAAACAGGAAACCAAGTTTTGAACCAATTTCCTTGTGTTGTAGTCAGACAGGGATGAGTAAGGCTGTGATATTCATGGAAAACAAGGGAAACCACTTGAAGTTCAGCACCTTCTGCTACAGAGTATTTGCTGCACTGAGCACTGCTAAAAAAGTCTATTACAGCCCTTATATCCTCCCATGGCAAATCTTCCAAACCAAAATAGCTGTGGAAATCCTCTTCAATTGAGTGTTTGATTCATTGCTAATTTAGTCTGCGTCAGAAATGGAAATCCTTGCTCCACCCATCAGTGACAGCAGGGAGCCTTTTCTCTCACCAGAAATAGGAATGTTTGTTTCTGGTTTTGGTGGAATAAGAGGTTCTTCACTTTCATTTGCTGTAATTCCTATTTGTTTTTCTTTTTCATAAATGTAAGTCCTTGATCAGCGTGGACCTTGCAGGAGGTCAAAGAAGGCATAACTCCACTGACATCAAAAGGTTAAGCTGATTTGCACCAGCTCAGAATATAGCCAAAAAGGCAAAAAATTAATAGTGAATCAGACCCTTTATTATTTTTTAATCTGTGGTATCAGTCATGTGTTACAAGACAATGTCCAGTTATTTCTTTTCTAAGATCAAACTTCAATATGGACACTCAGTTCAGCATCAAAAGTTGATATGGGAGGCCTTGAGGTCCTTCACCTCAACCTTTCAGAAGCACAAGTTTAAATGAAAGGTAGCAGTGTTGACCTTCTTTCGTGTGCTTCATTTTACATTGCAATGCCTTGTTCTCTTTTATTGAGATGCCAAATCAAGTATATCTGGGGATTTCCCCATGTGGTACTTTCAAAGCCTATGATTTAAACTTCCTTATTTTTCACCTGAAACGAAGTGGTTTCAATTCTCCTGTCTACTGTAACTAGAATTTCCTAAAACCTGTCACACTTCATGTGATAATCTAAGTTTCTAGAAACCACAAGCTTAAGTTCAAAAAGATGAATGCTGTGGTGTCACTAAAATTGAAGGATATCTTCTTCAAGAAGATGGAGCCATTCTGGGTTTAAGGAGAACTGTTGAAGACAATCCATTCTTAAAAAAAAATAAAATTAAATGTACTGTTTTTTCTTCACTCATTCTACTTATTTGCAATATTTTTTGTCTCAATTGGATACACCTACAAGGGAAGGGAGCTCTTCTCTCAGAATTTAAGGAATTCAGCAGAAGCAATGGTGATTATAAAGTGCGTGAAGTTCTAGAGGAAATAAGTTTTGTGGAAAATTGCATTGAAATTAAGGATAAAACATCTTACCAAAAAAGGTGAATCACTGCAATGTCCACTTCTGGTAGCATCACCTAAACTGGGGGTAATAATAAAATTCTTAGCAATGTAACCTTAGATTTTTTAGATAATTTAGTATAACTGAAAATAGAGAGTCATAGTGAAAATAAGGACAAACGTCTCCCCAGCTTTGGTCATGTCCCCCAGAAGTGCTGAAGTGGAGAGCACACACTGCCATGTTTCACCTCCTTGTATTGTCCTTTGGAAAATTCTGCCTCAAAAACTTTCAAAGGTAGATGCATAATTTCCACTGAAGAGTGGAAAGTGAGGACGTTAGGGCCATTCTTTTCTGTTGACTATCAGATGAGGCAGTTTCAATAGCAATATCAATAGGGATCAAAGAAGCAGGGGAGATAGGTCATATGGATGGGTGTGGTTTCATTTAATTAATCCTGAAGGAAATTACAGCAAAGTGATTGGAATATCAAAGGCTAATAGAAGCGTATTTCATCAATTCTGTAAAGTATTGATTTTGAAGAGCAAGGAGCCTGTGCCTGAGAATATACAATGAAGTTATGTGTTTGCTAAAATGTAAATTAATATCTAGGGTATCATATTTACATCACCAACAAAAACTTAGGCTTGATTACTAGAGGAAGGCAGAAAGAGGAAATTATGCTCTCATTTTTGTTTTTCCAATTAGACGTGAAACTGGATACTGGATTGCTTGTTCACATGTAGTGAAATGGAAATAAGCAGAAAGGGGATATATCACATAGGCTGCTTCACCCAGATTTTGCTGGATGAGTTTGTGTCTGCTGAAAAGAGAGGTACCTACAGAAGAAGATAGAGAAGGCTGGGGGTTTGGCTGCTCCTTATATTTATTGAAGGCAAGTGAGAAGATGCAAATACAGACTTGAAACAAGTGAAAAATTTATAATTTAGAAGCCATAATTTCTGTGATAGAGATGAGATGCTCTTGTGAGGATTAACAACTCATAGAGTGAAGAGCAGAGCAACATTTATCAGATTCAGTAAAATCTGTGTATTTGGCAACGTCACTATAAAAATACAGATGCCAATATGTAACATGGTGAAATCTGAACTGTACTCTGTTCTGAGGAAATAAATTGTGAATTGAAGAATTTCACTATTGATTGAAAGATCACAAAAGTGGTTTCAGAAAGCATCTTTTGCGAATCTGAAAATAAACAAAAAGAATTGGAATTACTTATGGAACAATATTATGAACAAAAGGGAAAGTCATATGGGAAGTACAGGGATATAAAGATTTCACAAGATCTCATATAGAGACACAAAAGAATGTGTAGACTCTGTTTAGAATGGGAGCGTTCTTCAAACTGTATGAAGGAATGTGGCAGGGTGACACTTTTACATACGGCATCACTTCAGGCCAAGCACGGCTCATCCCCATGCCAGAATCCCTCTTGTCAAGATGTGGCATGGAAAGGCACAGCAAAGATCTGTTTGAAATTGGTGACTTGGTGAACTGATAGAAAAATAGGATGGAATAATATGTGCAGTTTTCAGTTAGAAACTGGCGGGACCTGATGGAGTTGGCTCAAGCTGACAGCTAGCTGCCTTTGCCATCCTGTCTTGGCAGAGAACTTCTGTGTCTGGGCAATGAGTCCCATGTGTCCTGGAATGACACTGCTACAGCCTGGCAGCATGACACCTGGACCCAGCAGGTCCATGGGTTTTATTTTATATGGCAAGAAACACCATCTGGTTGTAGCACGTGGCCAGTGAAATGGGCAGCCCTGAGAGGTCAGCTCCTTTCACATCTCCACCTCATTTAACTCATTTGGAAGGCACAAGCAGCAATGCAGCTAGTTCTAATTTTTTAACATTTACAAGTAAGTAAAATGTTGGTATCTCTGACACTCTATTCCTTTTTACTGTAGTTTTTGCAATCACAACAGTTCTTTCACTGTATTTCTGTGCAATTTATTAATAGCCTCCCAGAAAATGATAAAAAAAATCCTCCCTTATAAGCTAATATATCACAGTAATTTTATTAGCTGTTATTTTTGATGGACCCCTTTTCATATGGCTGAATTTACAGTTCCCTGGAACTAATATTTTTGAATTCATTATTTTGTCCTTTACATTTTGAAAGATGAACAATTTGGTGGTTTTTTTTTTCTGAAGTTATTTGATTATATTTTTATGCCATTTATTTTAGCTATATCAATGTCTGTGAAACATGTAGAAAGAAGCTTTGGACAGAATTGAAATCCCAATTAAAAATCAGATTAAATTTTTTTTCTAGAAGCCAACGATACTTCCGCTGCTGATTTTTTTTAAATTTTGATAAGATTCTGCAAATGCTTAGTACATTACTGAAATGTACTAGGAGAACAGGATTCAAGTAATGTCATGCAGTGGCACAATTATATTTGATGCTCTTGTACTCTCGTTCTTTAGTAAAAATCAGATCTACTTATAGCTAAAAGGCTCTAAAATACTCCTGCTTAGCTGGAAGACGGTGCTTAGTAGAGGCTAAGCTTCTATTTTTAGCTCTAGGCTGAAACTTCATGCTAATAAGTCATACACAGAGGAAATGTCATACTGAATGAAAGCAGAGTATTCCTCTGTGATTGCTGCAGAATGGTGAACCCAGCTGGATGAGACACTTGCCCCAAGAAAAAGGATCCAATTACAAAACCTGTGTTTGCTTTCTGGACACAAACCTGGGTACCTCCTCCTCCTCATACTGATTTATCCCACTATAAAGAAAGAAGCTCCTTGGTTTTGCTTTTTTTTTTTTCCCTGTTTGCTTGGGTAGGATTTATTACATCATCTCATGTTAGGAATGGGAACTGTATGAGGGATCCAAGAGGATTCTGTTCTTCATTGACTGGAAAGAGGTTTTCATTCTGTTATTGACACTGACTTCCTCCCAGACCTTACACAATATAAGATTATAGAGATCCTTTGTGTCTTGTTTTTTAAATGAGTTTTATCTGATTCTTATGGGACAGTGAATTATATAAATTGTTTTAACAGTTCGTGAGTTATACCGGTGGATTTTTGGTCTGGCTTCATAACTGCTGTGCTAATTGCATGAGGAGTCTTAGAACATCTTATGGTCAAATGCAGCTTTGTCAAAATCACTATAGGTTAGGGGCAACAAAAGGAACAAGTGGCAATGTGATGGGGAAAAACACAAATAAATCAAAAGGTGCTTAACACCTGATGGGAAAGAATGACTCTGCTAACTCTATGTTTGCAAACATTTCTGGAGTCAATAGTGTTCTCTGCATTTTGGAAATCAAGTTTTTGTACACCTTTCCTAACTGCAAAGTTCAGAATCTAGTTTCCTGATTCTGGCTGTTTGTGAAAGTCTCTGCTGAGGCTTTGGTATGAAGCTAGCACACTAACATGGAGCCTGGTCACTAGCATTTAGAAGAATCATCAACCCTGATTTACAATATCTTATCAGATGATAGCAACAAATAACAGCATAAAACTCTCCTTCTTGGCAACAAATCAGCATTGCTGTCCAAGTGAACTGCTGTGTTCATTCTGTCTGTCAAAATTTGCACCCACTAAAGCTTCCTAAAGATGTGATAGATTGCTACACACTGTGCTCCCTACCCACTCAGCTGATGGTCTAAAGAATTGTCTTAATATTACAAATTTACGAAGACATTAAGTTCACCTTTGCCTTAGAGAGGAAAAGAAGGAGAAATCAGTTATGTTTCTGCTGTTTCTGCTTACAAAAGCCTCTGGAGATAAATTTGAGATGGTAGGTGTAAACTGTTTTTGCTTTCATCCACATACTGCTCACTGTTAGTTTTTATCTATTTACCATCATCTCTCACAGTTAGTATCTGGGGTTTTTTTTATTATTAGACTTTTGTTTATTTTCTTTTTCTTTTGCTTTGCAGTTGCAATTAATAAATTCATAGATAATGTGACTTCCCAAAGGTACATTTATTGTTATCTTTTGCCATGCTGCACTGAAAAGACATTTTTGGGGCTCCTTGAAGTCCCTTGTGCCATTCTGCAGGAGAATTTTGTGTGTTGGAAAAGGTCAAAGTTCAATTAAAAAAAACTTTCTCTACTCCTGTTTTAAATCTTGTTATCCTAAATCAATTAACAACATGCAGGAAGGATTAAGGAGTTGGGAAAGGAATGAATGAAGGAAATGAGTACTGTCTAGTCTGAAAATACGTGAATATGACCTAGAAGCAAGAACTATTTATTTCCTTCTCTGTGCCAAGGACTAGGAGTCCCAGGAGATGCTACAGGGAATTGAGACAGACAGGCTACGTATGTCACTGACTGCTACATTGGATCAGCCATTTCTCATGGCAGACAGGTGACTTTAGTTGGTCTGTCCAGTCAGAATGAAAACACTCAGTGAGTTGTGGTGTGATTTGAAAGCTGCACTAAAAAGTTCAGAGTCCAGTTATTTTGGCTTTTCTATAAATTTCTTAAAAACTTGCTTGTTTAAAGTGGAAACTCCCTTCGGGTCCATTCTCACATCTGACGTGCACTGTTGCTCTGCCTTGCTTCCAATGTCTGCTCCATTTTGTCCATCTATGTTCATGCTGCTCATGTGAGATATTGGTTCACAGAATATTATTCTGTTCAGAAACGGGAAAAGATAAGTGTAGTTTCTCCCTGGCTGGCCACGGGGCGATAGAATGCCTGGCTGATGAACCCCATGTGTGACCAGTGGAAGCCACACGCGTGGCCACTCCTGGTCCTCTATGGAGGTTTTCCAGGTAGCAGTGACTGCAGCTGCATGGGTAAAGCTGTGGCAGGGAAACCATGAGAAGCCGAGACGAAGAAGTGAAGGAAAGATCACTTGTATGCTGTCTAAAGAAGTTTTATTCCCGAATGGTTCAGGAACAAGTGACACCCCAGGCCGGGCCAGTGACAAGTGATGACTAAACAAAGGCTTGGCTAGGGATTATAAAGGACACATTTCTGAGGAGCGGGAACATAACAAAGCCAATGGGGAGAAACCAGGGGAGGAGTGAGGGACTTGACAGGACCAATGAGGGTGATACAGAGGAGGGGAGAAGCCTACAGGACAAATCAATTTAGGGGATTAGGGTGATTAACAGTGAATTTTCTGGAACTAAATGGGTGTAACAGTGTTGATGGGCAGGAGAGGGAGGCAGCACAACTTGGACTGACAGGGCTATATCTGGAAAGGAGTGGAGGAACAGGGAGACGGACACACTGACTGACAGTTCAGTGGTGGGAAAACTTTGTGGTAAACAACTTGGAAGGAACTATTCTGAGGGGATAAAATGGGGTACAAGGGTTAAAGCATTATAAACTAACTAACATTAAATAACTAACTATTATAACAATACAACTGAAAGAACTTATAAAAACACAGTGCTACAGATAAGGACTCCAAATCCTTTTCAATCAAATAACTCTTCACAAAAGTAGTCCTATTTTTTCATGCTCCTGCCCTATTTTACTGGTAAATTAGTGGGGTTTTCTCATAGTAATTTGGCTATCTTAGTAACAGTTGGCTTCAAAAGGGATCTAATTAAAAATACACAAAGGCACTTGTAAAACTTAAATTTTCATGTCCTCTTGTATTTAATTTTTATTATTTTATTATTTTAGTCAACTTATCAGTGGCACCTGTTTCTCAAGCTGAGGCACATCAGAAATGTGAAGGAGGGCATTCCATTACTCTTGCCTCCAGTAGAAGCAGTTTGCCTTTTTTTGGATAAATTAGAGGCTTTTCATTTCCAGTGCTGTCAGTCTTGTATCTTTTATGGTCTAAATATAAATTAAAAGTTAAAGAAGTCTTTGAGCAGATGTAATAATGGCACATCTAGTAGCCTGGTAAATAAGACAGCTGATTGGAGAAGTGATTATCTTTGTCAGATTCTCTCCCTGTTGCTGAAATTGCAGACTTCAGAAAGTTTTTGAAAGAAATAAATCTAAGCATGGCTTTTCATGTTAGTTTTCTTTTCTTTGGTGTATTGTTGTCACATACACAAGTTTCTGAAATCTCATCTACCACAGGTATAAAAGAGTTTAGGAGAGAGAGACATTGCATTAAGAAAAAGAAACATGATTTAGGTGTACTGCAAATGACACCAGTACTTCTGCATAGTCGTGGGTTGGCACTATGGATCAGTGTTATTTGTAGCCTTAATGAAGAGGACAATGGGATAACCATCCTCTGCCATAATGGGATCCACTCTGTGGATAGCTCAGCGCCACCACTCAACACCTATGGGGCAAAGGCTGGCTTCTTGCTTCTAGAGCACTCAGTATTCACAAAAGGTTCAGCTGAGGTGCAATCTTACAGGAAGCTGCAGGGAGGGTCCTTTTTTGGAAACTGTCTGACTTGAACTGAATGACTTATTATGCCAAGTTTCTCCCCAAGCATTCAATCCATGTGTTTTTCCCTGGAGTATGGATAGATCAGACTCTGATTTGGGTGTGTTTGCTGACTCCAGCCTCTGTGTGTGTGCTGTCTCTCTGTATATTCAAATGGAGGAACTGAACAGTGGAAAACACTGCAACTTGCTGCATTCATGCTATGGAAAAAGGAGAAATGAGGCAATTTACTGTGAATTCATTTAAGCAGAGCTTCAGGGTCATGGTCACCCTTTTTACTTTTGTCTCCTTGGAGTCTCATACTTGTCTGTTTACAGCTAATATATTGCTTTGTTAAAGGTTTGCTTTCCTTCAGCAGTGCCTGAATTTCAGTGACACATGAAATGATCCTGACAATACAGGTCTGACACACACAGACTCTTGTAATAAGAGCAGGAGTGTAAGAGTTCGGTGAGTTTGCTCCAAGTTGTTCTGTGCCGAATAAAGATGGAATGGTCTCCACTAACATGTAGAAGAAGGATTTTTTTTTCCTAGCTTTTGCCTCTTCAGGTATTTGATTTGAGTATGCAGAGTTAGTTTATGTTGTGAACTAATACAGTTATGTAGCTTGTTGTATAAAACAGTTGACGTCCTTGGATCTAAGTGGAAAATTATATTTCAGGACTACTGCTTCTCATTGTTGCAGCTGAAAGATGAGTGGTTTATATCCTCTGAACCAACATTGTGAGCTTGCTCACTCCTTCACTTATCACTGAACCTTTTGCCACTTTTTCTTAATTGACTGCTCAGAAAATGTTTTCAAGATGAATGAGAGATCCTTGCTTGGCAACCATGGTAGTGTCCTGTTTGAATAGAGAATACCACCCATGTTTTCTACTTTACACTGTCTGTATTATGTAGTACAATATATTTTCAGATTAATAATTGTAACATTGCATTTGTACTCTATATAACATTATAACACTAATTGTAGCATGATACGTGTCTATATTACACAATTAAGTTGAGAAGAGAATTAATTTGGGTATGTATGTTTGGCATTTTTTTGACTTGATCTGTATATACACCACCTGGGCCTAGATCTGAGGATTGGCATGCATCTTCTGACAACTCCGAGAGTACAATACAGCAGAAGAAAGCAAAACAAAGATGATACAAGGAATGAAAGAATCAAGATCTACCAGGGCAATAGATCTACCAGATCTATTCAGGATAAAATAAATAGCTGATGTATTGGAAATACGTAGGAAAAAATATCCCAAGACTGTACCTAGTGACATGCACCTTTCCATAAGCTCTCATCCAAAAGAAATAAAAAGCCATGTGAATCCTGATGAACAGCAGTAATGAAAAAAAGCCAAGCACCATATCTTACAAAGAATGAGTTTTGAAGAGTAGCGTGATAAATTCTTCTTCAATAAATAGAATAAAAATTAGGCTTATCCTCAATAAGGCAGGTTTTCTTTTTCCCTATCCCATATGCCAGCCAGTGGAGAAGTTAATTTGTATTTTCTGTCTTTTTCTGAAAGGAATCTTCCTCTTCTGTAGAACTGAGTAGCATCCACTGACTATTTTTAAAATTTGTTAAAAGATAACATGTAGAACAATAATCATGGGAAATATTTTATATATTTTTTCAACTGTGCAAAATGGTGAACAAAATAAAATCAGAATTTAGATGTCATGTGGAATGTGTAAAAAGTCTTTTTAAGAGACACATTATCTGAAAATGCTGTTGCTAACAGAGGGAATAGAACTATATAAATACTCAGACTCCATGGAAAACCACATCCACGGTAAAGGATTCCAAAGCAGTCTTTGGGAGGCATCTTCCGTGGTGCTGTACACTGGTCTTTGAATCCTCCAGAACACTTCAAAAAATTTGGTGGTGTAAAACTACAAATGAAACATTTACATGAGAAGAGAGAATCTAGGCTGAAGGTTTTTTGCCAGTCTGAAGATCTTACATCCCTACCAATAACGTCTCAGTCTCACAGATTCTGCTGTCAATGTCCTTTACACCCTGATATGAGGTGGGAGGAAACATAAAGACTGTCGGCTCTTTAGTTCTCTGCTCTTTCAATTTTTCTCTGGAACTTGCAGGTATGAAGGTCCTATAAAATAATCATAAAAGAGAAAGAATCTGTTATGTTCTGCCCAATGCTCTTCCTCTATTCATAGGGGGCTGTATTGGGTGCTTTGCCTTCTGATTTATATCAGTTTTCTAAACAAAGAAGCATCCAAAGTAATTTCTGGTGTTATACTAGAAAGCCCAGGTCTCAGTGGGATGGCAGAATACATTTTGCCCCATGGTTTTTTGAATAAACAAATTTTTTAAATGTGTATCTGACTATTATGTCAGGTTTTGTCAAACTGTTCTTTCCAATCACATGCTTCTTCACAAGAAATATTCTGAAATCTGAATTCAGTAAAAAGTTTTAAATGCAATAACTGCATTATTTAAAATATCCTTTTGCTTTTAAAAACATATTTTTTTATTTTTCATCTTAAAAATGACAACAGAAATGCAAAGGAAAATGTTTCATCTCAAATTGAACAAAATGCTTTATCTGACTCAAAGAAATTTGTTTTAGAATTTTTCTTATGGAGACAGTGAGCTCACAATATCAGGTATTCATGAAGCTTCATGAAGCTTTCTCTGTGTTTTTCCTCAGTGTCTTTGGACACTCAGTTTTGCTGTTGTTTGTTGGATTTGTTAGTTTGTTTGTTTTTCCCCAAATAGGAATGAGGAGGAGGGAAGTGGAGCTGAAAAGTTCAGACTGTTCTATTAGTTCCTCAGTTCTTTTCCTCTTATCACTTTCTGTTGCGCAACTCTTTTGAAAATAATGAAAATGCATTTCCCACTTCCAGCCAGGGAATTTTATCTAATTGAAAGCAACCAGCAGGTGGTTCTTGTAAAATCTCATTAGCCTATGATCGTTTTTGATACCTCTTTGAAGGAATGCTACATTACTTACAACTGGAAATACACCCTGTGTATAGGTTAATTGTAATGGATTAGAATATAGGGAACACTAACATTTTCAAGTTTTATTTTTTAAAAGAGAGGCTATTTTAGCAAACCAAGATAATTTTATTGTCTTACCTGCAGAGTGTGTTGCAACCTTGGTACGAAAACCAGTTTCCATTGGTAACACAACCACTGAGCACATTTCTAAAAACTGTGTCTGTGTAAGAACATGAAGATGAAGATCACTTTGGTGTGTCTGATCACATGCCAAAGGACAATTTTGTAATTCCATGGAGAGAAGCCAAGAAGAAGAGAGAAAGAAAAAGAGAAATCTACTTGGGCAATGATGTGGAGAGAAGAAATGTACCCATATTCAACCACTCTTCAGTGTCTGCTCCTGGGTTGTTTCTTGTTCTTTTTAAAGCTGTGGAAATCCTAAGCTGCTGGCATCATTCCTTACTAGGGATCCACTGATGAGACATCAAAAAATTTGTGTGGGTGTGGTATGACCCTGAAAATCCTCTGAGCACTTCCAGAAGATTGCTCAGGTCAAAACAGTGGCATTTATTTACATTGGTAATTATAATACACACTCAGAAGGAAATATTCAAAGTGTCTTCTTTCAATTTAAATTTAGGGGGCTGCTTTTAGCCTGTATTGAGAAAAGAGTTATTTTTATGATTTTCTCAGAGTGATTACTACGAATGTATGACCTACAATAGTAGTTATTTTCTAGGGTTCTTTTTCATATGTATTTATATTCTGACTTGTAGTTGTATATCTCCTAAAGCTTTCGAGAGATACTATATGCATTTACATAAACAAATGCATATTCATGGTATCATAGAAAAATATATAAAAATTTTGACATAATGTACAACTGTCAGTGCAATGTTTATGTTCTGGCTTTTCCTCATGAATAAAAAATGAAACATATGCAAGTAAGCAAGGGAAGACTTCTCACAGAACAAAGAACCAGAATAAGGCTACACTTCTCAACTCATGTCCAAATTGGCAGAAAGAAGAATCATCTAATAGTCAAGGCATTCTGAGTCAGGAGGAAAACATTGCAGACAAAGTTATCAAAACTCAACATACAATACAAATAATTCTTTAATGTCAATGAGTTTCCTATTTACTGATGGTGTTTTTGTTTTCCAAAACATTTAATTGTATCATCTGAGGGATTAGCTTGTTGTTATATTGTTGAGTTTTGCTTCTGCTTTTCACTACCTTTAGGTAAAACAGATTCTCAATTAAAGATAACAACTGCGAGTATAATGTGGTTTTCGTAGTCTGTTATCTGTTAAGAAAAACAAAGATTTCACTTCTCAGCATTCCTTCTAGGTCCATAAAACAGTATGACCCTGAAATAATTTTCATAAGGTTTCTCCTCTGAAAAATAACCACACTCCAGAATGCTCTCTTGTGTTAAGGAAATAGTGAATCTACTCTGCTTCAGTTTCTCCTTCTATTTTAGACTAAGGTGAAAGATATATCAGGAAAATCATTCTAGGTCTGTCTCCAGGGCTTTTGAAATCTGTTTCCCAATATGGAGAACTAAAGAATTAATATTTGGACAATGAGGACAGCAGGGCAGTTAACCTGATCTAGTTTTTACAGCTCCATCACCAGATTTGGTAAGTTATTTGCAAAATAATCACAAAAAAGGTGATTTGAAGGGGTAAGTCTTTAATTAGTGTTTCATTTGCTATTTCAAGTGGTTTAGCAAAATAAAATACCTTTTTTACCATGTGAGAATGATAACCACTTCTCTGCTGTGTAAACAAGCAAATGCAGATATTTTTGTTCAAAAAAAACCCAAACAAAACCCCCCAAAAAAGTAAGAGTAAAGATGCAGTAACATAGCTAAAAATTTTGGGGATTAGTTTTTTGTCTGTAATGCTACACCTGTATAAATGTGCCTAGCACATCTTCATCAGTCTCAGAGCAGTTGGAGTGCAAAAACTCCAAGAGGTGATAAAATGGAAGTATAAAATATGTCTTGAGTACTGAACTGAACCAGGAAGGACAATGAGGTGTTTTAATTGAGGTACACAGCTGATGAAAAAGAAGTCTTGTGCCGGCAGCCCAGACTGTACTTAAGTGAGGCAGAACACTTAAGATGACTTTGTATCAGATACAGAGAAATGTAGGCAATAGCTTCAAGATGGTAATGAGATTCTGAGACTCAGATCTAGTCTAGTCTTCAAAACTTTTTTTTTTAACTATTTAAGGTGTCCCTGCAATCTAGAATTCTAGCAGAATACTAGACTGTCTTAATAGGCACCCAGTTTATTTATTAAAACTCTTCTGCACCAAAGCTATTCAGTAAATGGAGTCAAGCAGAAGCGTTATGGCAAATGTGAGACAGCTCCAGAGGCGTTCAAACCAGTGAAGACAGAGGCCACACAAAGATGCAAATGAAATATCAAGAGACAAAAATTTCTTGAAGCTCAGTTTCGCTGCTTGTCCTTCTGGAAGACATTCAGCAAATGAGAAGAGTCCCACAGCATCTTGGGCTCATCCTGTTTTCAGTAGTCAATCACTTAAAACTATATTGTAGATCTGATTATTCTGATTGACTAGTAATTGTGTCTGAAGCAGAAGCAGGTACACTGTAGCATTACATCTCAGGTTTTATAAAAGGAATGTTTAAATGACTTACTGAGGTGATTTAGTCACAGATATTGCTGCCATCTATACTGACAGTAAAAGACTATCTAGGTCTGCTGTTGTTATCACATGGACATCTTCACTATGGTCCAGAGATGGAGGTGTGGATAATGTACCTGCACAAGGACTACAGAACCTCTGGCAACTGGGCTCAACAGATCTGATGCTGCTGAGAACCACATCCATCCCCATCTCCCAAAACTGCCATGCTTCAGTATCAGTGTCTCTTGGCACAGTGCAGAACAGAAGGGTATCACTGGCCTGATCCTAATTGCTGTTGCTGCTGATTCTGGATTGTCATACATGTCATATACAAGGAAGATAAACAAACACAACTTTCACTGGCCTAAATCATACTGATAAGGAAAATTCTACCTCAGTTTCCTCAGAGAATAATATAGTGCTTGTCTTACATTAGGAATTTGTTCAGATTGATCCAGAGCAGTAGCTGATAAAATGCTGTGAGAATTATAACAGTTATATATAGTAAATCCAAAGAAATATATATTGATTTTCATTCATACAAAATTAGAAATCTCCCCCAGTTTGCTAAAACCATTATCCTGTTAGAACTGTCAAAGCATGCATTATGTGGAAAACATCATCCTTATAAAATGGTTGCTACACACAGGTTAATAATGATTCTTAAACTCCTTAACTTTGTGCCTAGTGGGCATTAATTTGAATAATTCCTGGAGAGTTTCATGATTATGCTATTGACTTGAGGAAAGGTTCAAAATGCCCAGATCTTAAACAATAAAAGCTGTATCATTTAGTACATGGAAATATACTTGGCACAAGATCTGAAATGATCAGTGTTGTATTAAAGAGTTTGGCAGCAACTAATTGACTTCATGTTTTTTCTCTCAAAAAGCCATTCAAATAGTGGCAAAAGTGTATTTCAACCAATGTTTGGGTTGAGTTTAAGAAGTACCAGTAATGTACGTTTTGGTTTTGAAAGACACTGAAAGGTGGAGAAGGAGCAGTGGGCATGGCAAGAGTTAGTTTTGTATGCAGAAAAAAACCCCCAGATATTGTTTTGCTTTTCTGCTCATTAATATATTGTCTTCTTGATGCTTACATTTTTTTTATTTTTTCCTTGTTTTTGTCAGAATTCAAGTTAAGCTGTTGAGCTGTGACTATCACATTCTCTTCTCTTCTCTTCTCTTCTCTTCTCTTCTCTTCTCTTCTCTTCTCTTCTCTTCTCTTCTCTTCTCTTCTCTTCTCTTCTCTTCTCTTCTCCTCTCCTCTCCTCTCCTCTCCTCTCCTCTCCTCTCCTCTCCTCTCCTCTCCTCTTCTCTTTTCTCCCTTTTTAAAGAGTCATTTTATCCCTTTTTTGTTTACTTTTGCATTTCATTTGCTCTCCATTAGCTTTTCATAATAATTGCTTTTGGCTCTCAGGTTACTTCACTTAGTGTTCAAGTACTTTGTTATTAATTTCAATAGCCTTTCCCGTTTCAGTGAGTTACAAGTGAAAACATTTTATAAAGATATTGAGCTTTATAAAATTTGGGGCTCAGCCTGTTCTCATTCTTAAATATATATATACATAGATCTAGCTACATCTACATCTAGGTCTATCTCTCTATATATATCTATGGTTAGGGCTTTGTTTACATAGATGTATAATTATATAAAAGATAAAGATATGGTCCAAAGAAGAGCATTGCACAAGAGTTGAGGCACACTTCCCTGAGGCAGTGGGCACGCTTCCCTAATTAGCGTAGGTGTAATTTTAACACAACTGCTAAGAGTTGTGCCTTTCAGTATAGAGTGGTGTTGCTCCATATGTGTGTCTGGAATGTCATGGCGATGGAGGATAAATCTCAGCTCTTTTTCCACTTCCCACCTATTCTAATCTGCTTGATGCATATAGGAATTAGTAATAGAAATCTGCTAATTCAGTGACATGTGCTTCTAAATGTTTCAATTCTAACGCTGTGGCGGGAAAAATCATTAGCTCAGTATCTCTTAAATCCAAGATGCTAAAACTGTATTACTCAGACAAAAAGATCAGCTAAGAGGTGGCAGCAATTTAAGGGTAAACTGATAAAGACTGGTAGTCTTCTGTCTGACGGGTCCATCCCAAAAGGAATTTTTCTTAGGGAAAAATAGTGAATTAGAAACTCTTTCACATCCCAGCTTATTGCTGAATAGCCCAAAGAGCTGGACCCAATGCCATATTCGGCCATGTTATGCATCAGGAAGTTACCCAGCATGATTTTCAGATAAAGATAGAACTTCCAAATAAAAGATATAGAGGAAGAGTAGATACAGAAGAACATCAAATAAGACAATGAAGATTAATATGAAGGGTTTTGGCAGACCTAATATCTCTCTACACATGAATTACCCCTCACTGCCATAAGTGAGTTTTTTTAACCCTGATGGGCCTGAAGGCAGAGCAAGTCCTGAAACAGAGTGCAATTTTTTTGAGAAATACCTAGCCCAGGAGTTATTGCTACCTGGCCTTACCAGATAATTAAAGCCTTGTTTAATGTGAGATTTAATCCTGACACAAAGAGAATATCATAAATCTCTGCTGCTTATAGAAACTAAGAAAATATATACCGTGAGAAAGTTAATACATGAAAGGATCCTTGTCAGCCTCTCCTACCTGCTATTACTTGCACTTCATGGGAGCCTTGACTGGGTGACTGAGTGTACGCAGATATTTTATCTGCATGTGCAGTATCCCTGAAGTTATAAGGGCTTTTATCCATGAAGCTGACAATATTAAGACAGTTGGAAAAAGCCTTGATAGATTTTCATGCATAAAATATATTTACTCATTATCAGAAACAATAAATCTTGGGAGGAACAGCGCCAGACATTTTCTCCCAGCTGTCATAGAATCTTTTTCCTCAAATCAATAGCACCTTATGCAGCAATGCATCAGACAGTGGGCAGTTATATTGAGTAGTTATTAAATTAGATTCTCATCTATCCACATCTATTTGTATTTCATTCTCTATCCTATTCCTTATACAGGGGTAATGGATAATGAGCTAGGGGAGTTTTTGTTGGGATTTCCAAAGGCAACTGGAAGCATAACTTGTGGCCATAGGATGTCTTTTTGTGGGAGATGCGTAACTGGGTTTTCAGAACCCTTTGAAAATTGCACTGGCAGAGTTTTGACTTGTTTCTCAGAAGTATCTAACAGAAGCTTCCTCTAATCTTCATGTTAAAATACAGCACTGGCATCTATTAAAAAGTTGTCTTACTCCAGAAGTGAATCTCTAATTATAAAAAGTCAGTTCAATTGGTGATCAAATTTTTTCTGAACCATCTCAGTTTTCTGATGCTGCAAATTTGGGATGAGCATATCAAACAAATTTTCTTTGTCTTTATGCTTACACTGTAAGTTCAGGCTTAGGATATATAAGTAAGGTCATACTTATAAAATCCACAAATAATCAAAGAAACAAGAGCAAAAAAAACCCCAAAACAAACCAAAACCCAAACCCTCTGTCTTACTTAAGTATATTTCTTTAGAAGTGATATTTTGTTCCTTGGAGAGTTTTTTTCCTCAGAGAAATATTAAAGATTGCTTTTCATCTGAGACGTAGAAGGGTCCTGGTTTTGTCTGGAATAGAGTTAATTTTGTTCCCTAGTAGCAGGCACAGCACTGTGTTTTGGGCTTGGTATGAGAATAATGTTGGCAACAAACTGATGTGCTGGCAGTTGCTGAGCAGTGCTTACCCTAAGTGAAGAACTTTTCAGTATCACTGAGCAGGTGCACAACGAGTGGAGAGAGGGAGGATGGTTGGGACAGCTGACTTGAGCTGGCCAGAGGGATATTCTATATCACACAGCATCACACTCCATATATAAGCTGGGAGGAGTTGCCTGGGAAGAGCTGATCACTGCTCAGAGGATGGGCTGGGCATAGGTCAGAGAGCGGTTAATAATTGAATATTTACATTGAGCTTTCTTTGTGTTTCTTGGGTTTCATTCCTCCTTGTCTTTTCCCTGTTGCTGCCATTATTAGTCCTATTATTAAATTATTATACTGTTCTTATCTCAGCACATAGGCTTTCCACATGCCCCATCCCACTGTGGCAGTGAAGTGAGTAAGCAGCTGCGGTACTTAATTGCTGTCTGGGGTTAAACCATTGAACAAAGAGACAAAGGTGGGATTTTTTTTGTAGACAAATTGCTGAATTTTGTAATAGGCGAATTCAGGTGAATATTAAATTTCTCAAGACATATACTGTATTTTTTTTGTTTGCTTTTTTTTTTTTTTTGAGAACGGGAAGTAAATGTAGAAGAAAAGAAGTAAAAGAAACACCCAATAGGAATAAAAAAATGAAGTGCTTATCTTCAGGATGCTGAGTATCCTCTACATTTCAATATGAAATTATATGTATACTCACATTTATATACTCACACCTTCCTTTATGTTCCCAGCATCTTTCTAGACCAGAGGTATTCTTTGAGCAGTGAGAGGTAAGGAATACATACCAAGAAATCATAAAAAGATTAAAGGCTTAGAAAATATCAACCTCTTTTTCTCAAAATATTTGTGAATCCTAGAAATTAGTAGAACACTGACTGTAATCCATTTTGAATAGCTCAGATTGTAAAACCAAATAGCCATCGAAATCATATGAGGAAACAATAGATAGGAAGAATACAGATTGCTCTCAGGGTCATATCCTTGACTGAAATGTAATAGATCCAATGAGTTAAGAAAGTGACCATGATTTACAATGGCCAATGATTTGCCCCCTATGCCTTGGACTCTGACCTTCACTAATGCCTGGTACCATTGATTCTCTTTTTTCTCTGAGACACTAATTTCAGAGGGGAATTGTACCCATGAAAGCAGGGCAGAAAAGGGGCCTTCCAATTTGAGTTGCCATTTCCCAGATGTGGGAGTGCAGTGTATTAATCAGAACAATCAATAGTCCCCTGACCCTCAATGCATCCCACTCAACAAAAAGACATCACCTCTACTTTTGATTAATCAGTGCCAAGGATCCATTTCTGAAATAAATCCCTCAGAGAAATAGTTACACCAAGCAGATTTAGGTCCTGATTTGCACTCCGTTGAGACAGTTTTTAGATAAGGATGCTCTTTTTAAGTACTTGAGAGTCTTGAAGCCCAAGAGAATATTTCCATTTTGGACAATGATATGTGTTGGGCTGTCCCTTCAAGGATCTTCTCTCAATCCATTCATCACACAGCCTGCACTGAGAGGGGTGATTGTGTTGACCCGGGACAACACGGGACCTTGCATCTGGTGCAATCATCAGTACCAGTAAAGGCTGGGTGATGAACACACTGTGAACAGCTCTGGGAAGAAGGGTCTGGGGTTACTGATGGATGAAAAACTGGACATGAGCCAGCAATGTGCACTCACAGGTCCGGAAAACCAACCTGTGCTGCGTCAAAAGAAGCATGGCCATCAGGTTTGGAATTCAAAGTTTTGAATGATGGATATGTTCAGCGTGGAGGCTTGCACAGCAGTCAGCACCTGCCAGCTTTTGCCTTGTTACCTCCACAATGAATCAACTTAATGAGAGGAGGTAAAGTTCAGCATTACAACAAATGCTTTCGTTCGCCACTTCTGAAACCTGCCCTATTACTCATTTAAGCTGGCAAACTCATTTTCTCCCAAAGACTCACAGAGAAAGAATTAAATTTTCTCCTTCTTCAATGTTATTCTTTACTTTTAAACCTATAGGTAACTTTAATGTCAGTGGATGATTTAGACTTCTTGCTGATCTTAATGAATCTGCCAATCAAGGAGGATGTGAGTAATAAAAATACAAGTTTAGTTCCTGGTATGGCTGAGGTTTCAAGATTGAATATAATTTTTTTTTCCTTTTTTTTCCATTTTGTTACAAGCACTTCTGCACATTAGAAAAGAACAGTATGTAAATACAGATCTCGTTATCAGTAACAGAGTGACTAATTTTGGTACAAAATGAAACAACATTTAGATAAAATGTCTATACAATCCCTTCACCCCTTTTATTTTTTGTTGCTTTTTCTTATCTTGTCTAAAATTTTTGCATGAGAGTAAAGCCTGGTCAGTTAAGTAATCCCAAAGTGTGATGTGATAGAATAAATGCGACTTTTTATTGTGTGTATGCATTCAGCTAATGATTGCTGTAGTGAAGAACAGGAAGCTGAATCACAGCATGCTGTTGCAAAATTAGTTTTTCTGTGAATTTCCCTGGTTCAAGTGAAGAATATATGCTTCAATCCTTGTGCAGAGCAGTTTCTGTATTCATTTTAACTAACTCTGCAAGAAAATGCCAGTAGATTGAGGTGCCCCAATTAAATTTTGTTGATGCAGTGAACTTTATGGCTGAACAGTGCCACTGCTGGCAATTAGCCTAACAGCACAGCATACATCACTCAGAAATAATCAGTCGACTTTTGCATGGCAATATGAGAGAATTTCAGATGTTAAGCACTATTCCAAACAACCCTTTTTCAATTATTCCACAAGTTTTCAAGGAACATGCCCACCCTCATTTATTTTAATAAAGGAAGTGAAGGACCTCTATTAGAATATTTTATTATGTGCAAAAAACATGTAGAAATCATGTAAGCAGATGTTATAAAAAGAATGGATACGCTTATCTAGAGAGTATAATAAAAGACATATGAAAGACAACTTCCCTTCTTCTCACCTGAAAAAAAAAGGAAATGACATTTTGAAAAATGTATTGCTTACCAGGTCAGTTCCATGCATTCAGTGACCCTAATTCCATCTTGAAACTGTGCTGCCTTGGGTAAACCTTAATGGCTTTAGGGTGATGTGCTCAGGGTAATAGGAAGATCAAGAGAGGATAGGAAAATGAGAGGGGAAAAAGGAGAGTCTTTCTTATGTTTTGATAAAGTTAAATCAAAAGAATAAGTCCTATTTGTGCTTGTCAGACTGTACTGTACCTGACAAGCAAGGATTGCCAGGTCTCTGATTTGAATGAGTAACAATTGGTAGCCTTTCCCTCCGCACAGTGTTTGTATATGGTATTGCAATCCCCAGTAAAGTTACTTTTTTTTTTTTTTTTTTTTGACTCGGGATGGAGTTGGACAAACCCCTGACTTTTTTTAATACTTGTCTTATATTTCTCTTTATACATAAAGACTACAACCTTTTCCTCACCCCCATTTCAGGGTTGCCCCGGGGAAGCAAGATATTATGATGGCTTTTGAGAAAAGCTTTCTAGAGAAATTAGATCCCCCTTGACACAAAAACACAGTGCCCAGTACATCATTAGGTTGGTTATCTGGGCTGGTGTTCAAACAATTAATTTAACCAGTAAATATTGTATCCGTAGGTGGCACTCAAGATGCTGCATTTTGTGGGACAAACACTTTGCTGTCCTGCCACAGAAATGGTCCCTCTGAGCCTGGGGGCTGTCCATGGGAGACCCCCTGTGGACAGGCACATTTTAGGCAAGGAGCAGTGTTTCAGAGCACGGCACCTGGTGATCCTCACCTTCAGAAAACCTCAGAAGATCAATTACCATTCACAGGTTTTAGGTATTTTGTGAGAAAGAGCAAGATAGATGCTGCTTAATTTTAGTCAGTAGTGATGGAGTCATTCTAGAAGAAATTGTTGTTGTTTGGCCACCTGCTTTTAGTATCTGTTTCAGTGAGGTGATAGGGACTTAAAGGAGCTTATTTCTCTTTTCTGACTATAAAGGAAATCTAAATGACTGGACTAAATGCATTACTGACTTATACATTTAGTTAGATGGATTGTGCCCTAAGTTTTTCAGAAAGTCTACTTTTGAATGCACAGAAATCCCACAAAATCTATTAATCATGTCATCAATGTCTCTTCTTTTTCGAATCATCAAACTGTGGTTGAATTACATCTGAAATAGCAGTAGAGTTTGAATTGCAACTTTCAGCTGACTCATCACATTCAGAGATGTGATTCTGCTGATGAAACCTTTGTATTTAAGTGAATGTATCATTAGAAGTAGAAACTATCACAGCCTCAAACTTCCTCATTCAAAGCAGACCTAAAGCTGGAAGATGTGCTGAACTGTGCTTGAACAGCATCAGTGCACTGGCAGATTTTCTGAGCTTTGAGGTTTTTTTACACTTTTCCTTGCTCTCAAGTTCTCATTCTATTTTTCCTAAGTTGAGTTTACTGGACATCTGCCAAGCCTAGAGGATCTCTGGTTTTCTGGGCTGTGCTTTGTGTTATTCCTGATTCATGTGAAGAGATCATCACTGCCTTACTCTAGCAGCAAGGAGGGCAAGAGCTGTCACTGAAGGGCACATCTGTGCTGTATGCCGCATGTATGGACAGCTTTGATTCAGGCACAAGAGTCAGTTTCACCTCAGGAGTCTTGTGCTTTGTGGGGTCCAGTTTATCCCACTTTTTTCTCTGCTGATGAATCTTCAATCTGCTTCTTTAGGATAGCAGATATTAATGAGGAAGGAACCTTCCACTATCTGGAAAGTATGAATCTGCTTTCTATGCTTCATGGATGCCTACACACAAGTAAACCTCTGGACAAGGTGCACAACATACTGTGTGGCAAAGCATCGATCTCACATGTTACACGCCCAGGAAGCAAACAGGCTTTTCTTCTTTCCTCTGAGTTTATCACCCCGTGCCTGCAACCAGCCTCTCCTGTTCACTTTGACTTCTGTCCTGTGACTCAGTCCCTATCCAGATATACCTCTTCCCAAAGCACTGATTTCAGGAAATGTAAGTCACCTCAAACCTGCAACAAGCTTTTTTTATGTGCTTTCCAGAATATTGTCTTCTTTAGTAATGGCATATATTTTCCTATTAGTAAATAGGTCACTGCTGAAACTGAAGTGTGAAGGCAGACCAAAATCTGCTCATTCCTTTCTTTTTATCTTCTACTGGCACATTTGACAGTCTTTGAAACAGTTTCTGACACTGTATAAGGTTTGAGTGGCAATATTGTGGTAACAACCAAACTACAGGGGTGACTTTTTTGAGAAGCTGCCAGAAACTTCCCCCATGTCCAACAGAGCCCATGCTCTGGGAGGTGGACTTGCTGCTGGCTCAGGCTGAGCCCATCAGCAACAGTGGTAGTGCCTCAGGGATAACAGATTTAAAATGAGAAAGACAAAAAACACCAGTGAAAATGCAGTCAAAGAGAGGAGTGAGAACATGTCACAGGAACAGCCCTGCTGACGCCAAGATCAGTGAAGAAAGATGGAGTGGAGCTGCTCCAGGCACCAGAGCTGAGATCCCCCTGCAGCCCATGGCGCAGACCATGGTGAGGCAGCTGTGCCCCTGCAGCCCATGGAGGTCCTCATGGAGCAGAGATCCACCCGCAACCTCTGGAGGATCCAATGCCAGAACAGGGATGCCCAAAGGAGGCAGTGACCCCTGCAAAATAATGGGTTGAAGATAAAAACAGACTCTGAAGCTACTTCAAGTGCAATAGGAAAAGATTCAGTTGTGATTTACTGGGGACTATCTCAATCAAAATCTATTTAGGCACTCATGCCTGTAATGGCACTGTACAGAGAGAGCACTCCCATAGTCTTATCACTATCCATTACTACTCATTATAATAATAATGATAATGTACAGTGAATTTCTCTGACCATTAAAAGAATGCTGTTGTACTCTTCATGCTTAAGTACAGATACTGAAGTAATGGAATAATGATATAATTACCTTGTTTTGCTCTTCCTGATCTACAGAATTCCCCCCCTTTTTTCTTTTTTTTTCCTCCTTGACTAGTTTAGAGAAAATTAGAAAATTAACAGTGTCGAGTGTCAGTTAACCCCTTTTCATACTAAGGGTCCTAAAATAACAAGTAGCTTAAAAAAATTGCTTACTTTAGTTTAATAAATATCAGAGAAAATTGGGGTTGGAAACATAGTCCATGGGAAAGTTTATCTTCCCAATTTCCTTCTCCTCCTTCCCATTTGCCTTCCCTTTACTATGCACTCTAAATCAAGTTGGTGCTTATTCAAGATGCAATGCTTGAATGTTATTCAATCACTTCCCATTACACCCTTGTCATCATTCATGTGGTTTACTTGCATTAGTCATAACCAGTCCAATGAGATTTTTTTTTTTCAGCTAGAGAAAGAAAATCATGTGGGTCAAGTGATGTCCTTACAATTTTTGTGAGACAGTTAGTTTTTCAGGAGGGCACTTTGCATGATGATATAATTTTTATAAGTTCTCTGGTGACAGACAAGGTGTGCAAAAATCCTTACTCGATATGGTCATCTTTTTTTTACCATTTACCTCCTACCATGTTCTACTCAAATGCTGTAGTGGGAACCTGGAACCCCAAATTTTCCTTCCAAAGCCCAGAGCATGTTCATGAGCTTTATGCAAAGTAGGAATAGATAGTGTTAATTTTCCCCATGCAACCAGCTATCATGACTCAGCACATTAAGCTTGGAAAACTAATTTGAAATTACAAAATAAAAGGAGTTCTGATGTTGTTTTGATATTACAAACATTGCCATTAACCCCATATTTTAAGATTATTTGGCCTATGTATACACAACAAATTCACTCCCCAAACCCACCATCTTCCCTTTCTTTTGCCAAATCAGTTTCTCCACCACTGCAAGCATACTCCCCATCCATGCATTCCTGCCCTGCACTGTCCAGTAGAAACACTCAAATGGGCCAAATTTTGCCTGACTGTATAAAGATGAAATTATGCCAGAGATTAATTTTCCCCCAGCTATTTTCAGCGGTCAGATTATGAACTACTCAAGAGAATGATTCATTGCAAATCCTCAGAGGTTCTCTTAGGAGAAAATCATCTGCTTTTGTCCAAGACTGGCAGCTCCTGGTGCACAAAAATGCTCTTTGAATAATAAGTCCTTTATTCTCATGTGAATTCTCTAAAGGTCTGCTTAAGCAGGCTGACACAGCTATAACTAGGGAAATTTCTCAAACTGATGGCTCATTTTATTTTAAGAAGGGTGTTTAGTCAACAGATAAGACAGTACTAAGAGCTTGGCACAGCAGTGTGTAATCGATGGTTGCAAAGCACTGTCAGAATTGAAGCTTTGACAGGCAGCCACATCTTCCCTGGAGAACTGTGACTTTATGGTTACTCTCTCATTTCTTTCTTATGTGTTGTAATTCCACCTTCTTTTTAATTCTAATTCTTCATTTATGTTTATGTAATTGCAAGCTGCTCATTTAGTATTTCCAAGGCTGATTCACGGTAACTGCTTGGATGCCTTTTCTCAGCTGGCTTTGGCTGAATGAGGGACTTTAAACCACTTCTGCAGTGGTCAGCACCCATTAGAATCTAAATAGGCAGTTTAGCTGAACCTTTTTGCTTTCAAGATGAGCTGAAATGCCAAACAGTGGCCACTTCCTACAGCATAAATCAGTAATTTCTTTATACTTTAAACATAATTGCTGTGGTTTACTTTACTTTCATCATAGTACCTGGAAAGGGATGAATGAAATCTAGATAGAGTTGAATTAAATATTCTTCCAAGCATAGCAGCCTTGTTTAGTATCTGGAATTTTTGATTTTTTTTTTTTTTAAGGAAATGTATTTTTTTTTGCTTGTGGTTTTTGAGTTTATTTATTTTTTAATTTTCCCAGATATATTTGAACTAGCGAAAAAGCATGGTCTTTTTCATGTTTACGAAGTGGTTTAAACTATACCAGGAAGCACAATTTCTCTAGTAGCTCCTAGATCAAGAAATTCTTCAGTTTTATGAGTGGCAAATTTCTAGATTACACCAGACCTACACAAAACATAGTTTTGCTTCCAGCAGGTTATTTTATAACCCCCCTGAATTGTATTCATTATCTTAATGCCAAAGTACATTCAGAAAAATTACGTTTTTATAATTCCTTATCCAGTGTGTTTCTCAGAGGGAAACTCCAGCTTACTTTCTTTCACCTTCATGCTGCGTTTACATATTTTGACATTGTCCTCTATAAAAAGCTCCTCAGCTGAGCTATACATCATGGAAGCGGAGCTGTGTATTGCTATTAGAGAAAGACTTGCTCTTCTAGAACATTCTTAAATTTGTTTAGATCTACTTAAGAAAGAAGTTCTTTGTGTTTATTTCTGTAGGAATAAGTAGTGAAGACGAAATTTTCAGATTCTTCTAGCCTGCATGGACTTTTTACTATTTCAATTCTCTCTGCTTTTATATATATATATAGCCTACATCCTAAAGCGTCTGAAGTTTGCAAATGAAGGTTGAACACCCATGACTACCTATTCAAAGAATAAGCAATTATCTTAACAGCAGAAAAGAAATGAAAAGTTGGGGATTTTTTTTTTAGTTTAAAGGTAACATAAATTTGTTGAGTTGTTTTTTTTTCCTTAAATGGGGAATTTTAAGTTTACTTTTTTAAACCCACAAAGGATTACAATTCATAAATACCATGCCCCACATGATAATGATTTTGATTTAAAACAAAGGGATTTGAATTGTTTGACAACAGAAAATAAAAGGAAAGTATACCTAACTAAGATATGTTATCAAATATGTTATCGAAACTCTCTACATTAAACCCCTTCACATCTGCACATTTAAATGTGCTTAAATGGCTTAATATTCTGTTCTGTTTCAGTCAGTTTTCAATTCTTGTGCTACTGATTTCTATTTGGTTTTTGGAGATGATGGAGAATTGTTTATGCTTGATTTACCATCCCTACCTCTAGGACCGCATCCTGCAGCGCTGTCAGCCTCCTGCAGCCCATGGAAATCATTAGCCGTAAATCCTTTCCTGAGCTGGACCTTATGGTTTCTGGTCTAACTTCTATGGGTGATCAATTTTGGATGTGGTTTTTGTAACTTCTGATGATTCTCAGCATGGCAAGATTGATCTCTCATGTAAGAGAACATCAGTTCCTGTCCCTGTGTTTCTTATTTAATTAGTGTCAGCTCAGGAACCTCCCACAGGGCTCAGAAGAGCAAGAGAACAAGAAGTGGCTAGAGGTCCGTCTGCCTCTGACAGTGACCAGAGGAAAGGCCAGTCAGGGACAACATGAAAGCCCCACTGATTTCCCATGCCTCTTTGTCTTTCCCAGCAGCTGCAAGTATTGCAGCTGGAATAGCAGCAGTGTTTACATCCCTGCCCAGCACTTTTAGCATCTTCTGTTCATGAATTTGTCTGATCACTTTGTAATCCTGCTGGTGCTGTCTCCTCAGATTCCTGTGGCAGCAAAGGTTGCAAACTCACTACCCGCTGTGTGTAGAAGTACTTTCTTTTGACTGTTTCACACTGATTTTTTTAAAACTAGTTTCAGCAATACCTCTTGCATTTCAGGATTTAATAAACAACTGTTCAGCGTCCAGCTTACGCACAGTCTTAGAGAGCTTGTAAAGGTCAGTCATGGTCCTCCTACTCAAGTTGACAAGCCCTAGCCATAAGCAAGTTGAGGCCCATGATTCCTACCCTTTTTCTGGAACTTCTCAGATCACAGTTGTGTCCAGTTTTGGTCTGCAGTGCAGGAAAAATATTGATAAGCTGGAGGGAGTTCAGAGCAAGTCCCCAAGACTGTGGAACTGAAGCACTTGCCCTGTAAGGAGAGTCTGGGTGTCTGGGCTTGGTCAGCCTGGAGTAGGGTTAGCTTTTGGGGAACCTAACAGCTTTCTGCAAAAGTTTAATTAGAGGCGTTGGATGATGAGAGGCAACAAACACAGCTACAACGCAGAACCATAAGTATACAACAAGGAAATATTTGATAGTGAGGGAAGTCAGAAAATGGGATGGTGCCCAGAAAGGCTGTGCAGCCTCCATCCTCAGAGGTGGATAAGAGTCAGGTAGACACATGCTTGAAAAATTCAGAGTAATACTGAAACTGGATGTGCTTTGAGAAGGGGTGGGTCAGACCTTTAGGGTGATCCTGAAAGATCCCTTCCAGACTCTCTGAACTGTCTTTTTTTTCTTAGACATTTGAGAATCACAAAGAGTTTTTGCAATACTGTGAGTGATGGCTTGGAGGAGTGAATAAAGTGGGTCTGCTGAAAGGATAGATACCTAATCCAAACACTACTAGGTTCAGCATAAGGTGCATTTGTGTTGCAGTGTGATGCCCCAGCATTCCAGGTTTCTTGCCAGAAAATCCCTTCGCCAGGTGTCAATCACCTCCTTCTCCCCACCCAGACTCCTGCTGAGAAATGCCTGTCAAATAAGGGGCGTCCGAGTCGTTGGCAGATTCAAAAGATGCCCTGCACCCTGGGGGAGCATTCAGCAATCCAGGTGTCCCTTTGTCCCCTGGAACCTCCTCTCCCTTACCTGGATTGGTGGGCTTGCTACCTCTCCCCTTCCCCTCTCCCCCAGGGTTAAAAAGGTGACCAGGCCATGTGGCCGAGGTCAGTTGGAAGCAATCAGAAGGCTTTTAAGAGCTCTGATAGAAATTCTGTTGGAGCAGTTGCTAGATTCAGAAGCCTGTGGGCCAGAATAAAACTTCTGGATTAAACCCTCCTTCAGAACTGACTTCTTTTTTCTTTCACCATTGCCTTGACTCTCTCCAGCAAAGACCAACACCACCTCCGGAGCCCGGCAAGTCTGGGCTTGTTGCCACGTGAGCGAACTAATAGTGTCCTTTAGGGTTGAACACCTCAATTGCTGCTATTTGGCTCAGATGCAGGGGCCAGACAAGTCAGGGCATGTCCCTTCAGCAATATTGCTAATATTCCAATGCATTTGTATCTCTTAGTCACTGCCTTCTTTTGACATTTTGAGAACTACATGGAAGTACCCAAATTAGTCTGAAGGACCAAAGTCCGGTCTGGATCTGCTGGATATGACCATCCTGTTTCCATCTTCAGAAGAAAGCCTGTCATAAGCCTGTCCTAGTTGAGGTTTGGCGTAATTTCATCATTGCATTGGGATTTATTTCATCATGATGTTATGCCTTGATCAGATAAGCCAGGACTGTATCAGGAGGGTGTGCAAGTTCTGATCATTTTACCACTGGTAAGTAAGGGTTGCTCTTTTTCTGAAGCCTGTTTAGGTCCTTCAGTATACTTTTTTTTTTACAGGAAGAGCTAGAAAGTCACCAACACAGAAACTGCCCAGTTAAAATGATTTTCTCTCCATCCCTTCCCTGCATTACTGGTGACTTCCCTCCCCACAGTCTCTACATACTTAGCAATGACCCTGTTGCACTTTAGCTAGGCTTTCTGTAGCCCCAGCTTCTACACTAATGCTTTCTGATTTGTATTCAGATTGGGTCTGGCATGGCCCCAAAGAATGTGTTGTCCCTGTGAATGTACTAAATGGCTAAATCATCCTTTTCCCTGTCCTCTTCCACTAAGCTTTGGCTTTCTGTTTGTGTTTGTCTGTAAAACCTCATGCAGCGTTACTAACAGTCTAAGGCTTCAGAGAGAAATTTCCACACTGCTGTTTAGACTGTGGCATCACCAGGAGGCCCCAGTACTATGCTGGGGCTGTGTATGTGACTGATGGCTGCATGGAGATCCCCAGAAGAGCATCACTCTCACGTGTGCTGGATGAACACTCAAGTATCCAGGCTAGAAGTTGCAGTGGAAATTGGTGAGCTGGGGGGCAGTTTCTAACTGAGTAGAAGCAATGGTCTTGTCATATCAGCTACTATTCCTACACAGTGTGTGTGGTGTTTCGTGTGGATGCACTTTGAGCTTGAGGCTCTCTGCACTGTGCTCTGCTGGGTGATGTGGACGTGCTTGCCGGCCCTGCCTGATGGGCACAGGCTGCAGGGGAACCAATTTCTGTATTATTTCCACACTGATTTTGACAAGTGGGGAAAAGAGAGACATATTTGGCAGGGATTCTGTTTATTGCTTTGTTTTGGGTCTTGGGAAACAAAGCATCCAGGGAAACTGAAGGTCAGATCCCTCAGCCATTTACAGCACTGCCAGATCACCATCTTGGCTTCAGATGTGAGGAACTTGAAAAAATTTTGAACATGACTGAATCCCCATTGTCAGGGGACACTCCGAGCAGTATTTATTCATACTTTCCTTTCCTTCTGATCATCAAGGAGTTTAGGAGAAAACTGACATGAAGCCTTAAGGTATTTGTCTAGTTAAATAAATATACAGAGTGAATGGTTCTAAAGATATCTTTTAAAGCAATGGCTTATGCTGAGAACAAACACAAAGAAAATCACAGTTGTGCAATCTTTGCTACTCAAAGGACTAAACAACTAAACCTTTCATAGTAAACCCTTTTCTCAAGCTTGCTGGTGTGCAGCCATGTAGAAGATTCTCAAATACCCATCACAGTCCAATTTGCCTAAGGCTTGTGATGAGAAGACATTTTGTGATTTCAAGGTGAAGAGATGAAACAACACAATAAAAACAAACCCCTTCCCCCACAATTTCACATTTCTCTAGCTCTCCAGTGAGAGCTTCTGGCAGAACACATTTTCCTCAAGGAAAAAGAATTAAATCACTGAAGTAGATTAAGGATAGAAAGAACAGCACAGTGTGCAAGATGATTTTAAATCCAGAGAAGGTGAAAAAAAAATTCCTGCACAGCATTTATTTGCTTGCCTGAAATGATTTCACTGAGAATTTCCTGCTGAACACATTTACTGTGTTTACTGTACCTAATTGATAACTAACCAACACAGCACCTATTCCATGTGGATGTCTGAAGTGTCACATTAGTTTGTTGTGTTTCCTTGACCTAAATTTTAATTAAATGCAATTGTTTTGGCTGCTGCTTAAATATAGCTGATAAGTTCCAATAAATCGCTTCTAGGTATTTCATTAGTGTTGAGTACTGAAAATCAAATTGAGCTCAGGAAGAAATGCAGCTTTGACTCTTTCAGCTCGTGCTTACTCAGCCAGCAAGAGTTATGCGGTAGGAACATATTTTTAATTGATAATTTTATTTTCGAGTGGCTGACTCCCAATCTACAGAAACCATGACAAAGATGTGTGGAAATATTACTGTAGATGGAAATATATTCCAGTGAGAGTACCTATGAATGTCCAGACTTTTGGCTATGGCTAAGCATTCTTCAAACTGGGACTCTAGTGGGACATTCAGCTGTCAATCTCCTCAACTGCTGAAGTCTGGGGTCCTTCTAGGAATAGGTCTTGAATAAAATATTTTAAGGGAAGTGCCTTTCTTGGTAAAAAAGGGAGAGGTGAAAAGACACTGACTCTTGGCTAGTTGATGACAGTAAGGGTAAAGAGGGGCTCCTCTCTAAATTTTGGTCCAAAGACTGCTGAACCTGCTGAGTGTGCAGGTGACACAGAACTGTTATTTCTTGGTGTTTCTCAGCCTGTGTTGAGGTAGTAATTAAAGGTTTTACCATTTGAAGCCTTTGTACATTCCATGTCAGCTGGTAGATCACGTCATAACTTCATGTCAGGGAAAAGCACAGAGCTGCATCAGCTTTAGTACTCTCATCAAGGTGGATAGACCTACAAGGACAGCCCTTCAAGGGGACCTGGTCTTAGTCTTGTGGCCCTCTCATGCTTTCTCTGCACTCGCCCATGCTTCAAACTGCTAATTCTTTCAAAAGTTCAAGTAGAGAAGACCATGGGAGGGAAAGGTTCTCTGATTTGCTTGCAGATCCATTTAGCCTCAACTCTGTATCTTGCCTCAAACCCTGTGATTAAACCCCTTTACTGGTTTCCCCATGCTCATTGTCTTCCCATCTCCAGTCCCACTCTCCTGCTTCTGAATCCCTCTGTTTTCAGCCATCCTCCTCAATCCCCTCAACACATTCCACTCCACTGCCTGCTCCTTAGCTGCCCATCCCTTAGTCTTTATGAATTATTTTCTAACTACAGTCAAAATCTCTCTTTATTCCTTTGGGCTGTAGGTATAAAAAGATTTGAACTGAAAAAGACACAATAAAATATCTATCTCTTTGTATGTGATTGAAAAGCATAGGGATTTGGACTAGTTCCAAAACCATCTAGAAATAAAGAATTCAGTTTTTGCTTAAAATCAGACTCTGCTTTTAGTTCTGTCAGTGAGATTTGAAGAACAGATTGAGGTTGGTAATTAAATGCTATTTGTAAACTTTTTCTTGTTTAAACTTGGAACCAAATATACTTTGTCTTGACACAGTGTTTTCAGCTGATTTCAAGGGGTTTGTCCAGTGGGGAAGATCTGTCCTCTCTAACACTGGTGTTGAAAAATGACAAAGTGGTAATGTTGTGATAGAGATAATAACCTTCTCTGTGGTCACTTTTCTTTAAGACTCAAAGCAAATTGAGGAAATGGATAATTTTCTACAAATTTCTGTACTGTATGGAATAATGGGCTTAAACATTTTGGTTAATAGCTGTTTCTAAAAAATATCATAATAAACTTCATAATAGATAATTGTAACCATATATATGGGCATAGATTGCTATTTATGGAACAAGTTACTACTCTGCATAAAGTAAGATGGCAGAATTAGGTTATGTTCTAGTCACTGGCTAAAGTGATTGTGTTGTGTGATGTGAACTGAGTTTAATTTAATGTCCAGAAGAGAGATACTTCCTCTCCTGGTAAAAGTGTTTTGGAAAACTAGGCTAATAAGGCAAAAGCTAAAAACATGTCAGGAATAAGTTCCATCACTCCAGTAACCAAGGTGATGCTAATAGCACAAGTTAAAGCAACTGTATATAAGGCAGTTTTGTAAAACCACTGCACTCCTTTCTTTATTCAAAACAAAGATTTAATTGGTTACAGTGTAGTTGAATTGACCAAATAAAAGGTATAATTGATCATGACTCCTATATAGCACTAATAGCAGTTATTTTTTTATTGTATTGGCAGCCAAAATTGCATTTCCTCTTTGTCTCAGGTCATTTACCATCCAAATGAACATTTGTTAATGGAACCAGATCATTAATAGCTGCTTTACTGATTTCCATGTCACTGCTTGAATGCCCATTTAAACGTACACTAAAAGCTGGGGCTTGGCTTCCTGTGCCACCTGAATATGAAATTCTCCTCATTTTGGTAAACTGCTCATTTTGAAGCTTGCAGAAGAACTGAAAAGAAAGCACTGACCACTAACTAGGTTATTTTAATTATCCTGACAGACAAATTTGGATCACTGTTACCAATAGGAAACTGAGGAAACAGAGGGCAAGTCACGAAAATACGACCAGGATCTTAAGCTTTTGGGAAAGGACCATGCTTGATGCAAACCAATATATTTATTTTTTCTCCTGCATAGAGCATTGCTGTGAGGAGAAAATTACTT
>VWZV01002092.1:61548-85976 GCA_013397155.1 Irena cyanogastra | reverse complement strand
TTACTTCTTTCTGAGCAGATTTCACATTTCATCTGTGCCCAAAGATATATATATATATATATATATATATATATATGCAACACAGCTGTGGAAAAATGAAATTCTATTTTGCACTTGTAGTGATGTAGAGGAGCAGCAGCTCAAGATGTGTTTATAAATCCACTGTGTGATGCATTCTGCTCACTACAGACAGCCTTACCTCCACCCGAGTCTGATGCATCCCATGGGCTTGGCATCACTTGCCAACAGGGAACACAGAACAGATGGGTGAATGGATGTGGGTGAAATTTAGGGCATCTGAATGTGGAAGAGAGATGGTTTCCATCCTCATTGAGGCATACTTAAACACATTTCTACTTTGGATATGAATGACTAAGATACAGAGGAATTACCTGGCTTGCCAGAACCACAAAGACAGAAGAAATATCTGGCATTTCAACATGTGTCTTTTGGACAGTAGTCCAGCACCAGAGTCCCAACACCTGTTTTCTTTTCTGTGCCTTCATTGAGGCAACAAGGTGAGATCCAGAACTGAAATTATTTTGTGGCGATTCATTATGCAGTAATAGAACATTCAACATTTCCCTCAAGGTTAAACCATCACACCTAGATCTCTGGTGCAGTAAGAAAACTATATAAGAAATACAAAATTTTAGGAGCAAACACATTGATTTTGATCGCCACAGGAGTTGCAAAGATTTTATAAAAGAGTGAGGATGGAGGATAAGGTCATAACATAGCAGAATCCAAGATCAGTGTCTTGCTTTTATGAAAGCTTTCTTCTTCAGCTTGAGCAAGTAATTCAGTGTGTTTTTCACATCTCCTACACTGGGCCATCTGTTAGTTAAGCCATCTCAGCCAACATAGTATGTGATAGCTCATGTCCCTTTTTTTTCCTCAATGACTTTTTACAATGAAAATAAACAGCTAAACTTCTTTTCTCCAAATGCTGAAATATTTAGCATCTTAATAGCTCTGTATAATGACTTAGGCAGTTGGAGAGTTGGCACATGCTTCCCACTGATACCAAATCTATTAAGTCAGTCTAGAGGAAAAGTAAAACCCTATTTTTTTTTTTAATGCAATTCCACAAATCTCAGTAGCATTTTTAGTCCCACTTGGTTATCTACTAGTCTCTTAACCTAAAATCTCCCACTGGTCTCCAGTACAACCAAGACCTAAGCTGATTTTGTTGGAGCAAATAAGCTGGAAGTGTTTTAGTCCAGAATAAATCCAAAGAACTTAGACTGGGAGATAAAACAAAACGAAATTCTTAAGCAACTCACAAGGGTTTCTTCCTTACTTCCTCTCCTGTACAAATATATAATATTATGTGTAGCATTTTTAGTATCGTCCATGACACAGTTGTAAGTACATTATGAGGGGAAAGATAATAGATCATGGAGCATAGACAGTAGATCACAGATAACAGGTAATAGATAGGGGTTTGCTTCTCCTTTGGAAAAGGATACTTTTTTTACCATCATGTGCTGATAACCTCTCTCTACTGGAGAGTTAAAATGTGCTTAAAATAGAGCAGGATTTCTGATTCTTTATAGCTTGACCGTATGAAATTCCAGACAGGTCTAGCTTCCAGGACCTTTGAATTTTTCATGCAATTTTCATTTCTGCTTACGATTTTCTACTAGGAAAGTAGTTTGAAATTTGGATCTCCCCCTGATACTATTTTATCTGTTCACCTTTCTTCATTGATTAATTTCTCTTAAAAATGTGAAGCCATTACACAAAAATTGACAGACTGGAATATCCCAGGTATACTCAGGATTCAATAATGTGCAACATGCATTTAAATTATTTTTTTATGGATATCAGGTGCTTTTTCAAAGACAATAATAAGCAAAAGAGTATGGAAAATGTCACCGGGGTTTTTCTTTGTGTAAGTCCATTTATCATTCTGCAAATATATGAGTGGCATACATAAATGCACATGACAAAGGAGGCTCTATCTTCCTGTGAATTAATTTAGGTCCTCCCAGAATTGCACCCTTCCTTGGCTGCAGACAGCCCAGAGTTGTGCATAAATTTATCAAGAGCAGTTTGTGGTCTGTTGAAAGAAATACTTGTAGTCATGGTTAGGTGATGACCTGTGGGTGAAAGATCATAAATCAGGTATTGTTAAGTGATTTAACTTTCTGCTTCATTGCTCATGTTGGCCACATTTATATGAACTCTATGTGCTTTAGAACAATGTTGTTGTTGTTGTATTTTAATTTTTTTTGTCTATCACGTGCATTTTGATCTGTTTAATACCATGTTCAGAAGAGTGAAACCATATTGCTCGTCACTGGGTTATTTAACTACAACAAAGAAAAGAAATTATTTATTGAATAATAATCTTGTCTACAACTCCCTATCTTATTACATGGAAATGGGATACAATTAAATTTCTCTGAGGTACACAGGTTACAGGATGTCTTGTGTAAACTATACAGAGAGATTCAAAAACCCAATTTGTACTTTTACAATGAATCTATATACGGTGCTATTATGCTCCTTCTGCTTCAGTCTTTCCTGTTTTTAGTTTTTTTTCTTTCAAGATAGTGAAGCACAATAATTCATGGCATTTCACATGCAAAAATTTATACTGGTTTCATGTTTTCCTTAAAAAAAAAAGATTTCCCATTTATAAACATATAGAGAATATATATACTACTAAGGATAGGAAAAGTTAAAGGCTGTTTTGCCAACTGTGGAAATTTAATCACGTGTTTAGAAATTAGATATTAGCTTGTTATCTACTGAATAAAGGGCTTGTATTGTCTCATGTTCTAGTACTTCAGAGGGCACGTCTTTCTGTGGAAGCACCTGGTGCTAGACAATCCAGACAGAAAACACAGGGCCAGTGGGTTTTGGGTTCATGTTCTGCCCTCTTTCAGCTGGTAGCAAAAGGCTACATATATGTGTTAATTTGTTTTAATTCCAGATATATATATATATTTATATATATATATACACACTTGTATATACATTTGCATATACACGTATTTGAGTGGGGATGGGTGTATATGTCTGAGAAGTCATCTTCCATACATACAAAAAATTCAGCTAATTAGAGAGAAACAACTCTTTAAGCAAAGTCTGAGGAATAGCAACCATTTGAGTGACAGATTTGAGATGACACTTGGGTAACAAGAAGAAAGGAGTTTAATATCTCTCTGACCACTGACAGAGCTGGACACTCGCATCAGTGACCTGGACTCAGCCCAGAGACTTTATTAGACTCAGTGGTGGCTCCTTCACCCAATTTCCTTCCATCATGCGTGCACAGGAGTATTTCTGGATACACCCAAATTTTCATGAGGAGCAGAAGGAATGATGCCTTTTCTTGGGCTGCTGGAAGGAGGCTGGTTCTTCCCCCTGCCCTCGTCCTTTGGTCACTGGTAATGTTTCATTGCTGCTTCACACTGGAGTCCAGCAATGGTATTTAACTCTTTCATTGTTCTCTGCAATAAACCAAAAAGACATCAAACAAACCCACTAGTTATTGCAGGCAGCTAGGGAGAAGGGAAAATGAGGTCCATAATTATCTTGATGGATCAATTATGCTCCCCAGAAACATTATAAATGTTGTAATAATAGCTTTAGCGTTTCTTCAACCTGGCATGTTAAAATGACAGCTATCTATACATTTGTCAATAACATGGAGTACCTAGGAACATGTGAGTGGTTTTCAGACAGTAAATGAAATCTATTTCACAGTGGCCACCTCTGTTTTCTGCATAAATATTTTAAGATTCTGAAATCCATCCAATAATGATTAAATAGGTGAAGTATCAGCATTTGGCTAAAAATATCTGTAGATGGTATATTTTCTCTACAGAAGTCCTACAAAAAAAAATTTTTATTGATTTTTAAGCTAACTGCTCCCAGAGCACCCCACACCATTAAGAGAGATGGGTAACTTAGCGCTGGATTTAAGTCAAAGTAGAATGTTTGAGTGACATGTTGAGGGAGGAAATAAAATCTTCTGAAGTGCACTTTACTGTGCACAATACACAATTTTCCCTTACATGGGGTGTCTGCAGCAAGCTCTCTGACAGAACAGGAGCTGGCCTGTGGAATTAAGTTTATCAGCATATGAGATGACTGCTTTAGCCACTGGGCTTTGGGGGCAGCTTCTTTGCCTATCCACGAGTTGCTATATTTCTGATTCTCTCAGAGAATGAATATTTAACTATATACATAGAGTCTGGAACAGCTCTAACAGAGGGAAAAAGTATTCTCCAAGAGCTAAGAAACCTCTCCCAGTGAAATTTAAGCAAAGCTTCAGGTCTTACTGGGTGAAATGCTACTTTAGAAGAATCAGAACTTTCTTTGAATCTTCTGATGTGACTTGATGAACTATAGGTATTGTATTAAACCTCTTCCTTCTGTCCTCAGAGTTGAAAATGGATTTTCGAGGGAATATCAAAAAGTGATGACAATTTTGGCTCAATGAAAACAAAATAAGGAGGGATTCTCCTACCATATCAATCTACGAGTAACAATTGTGAAATTTCACCAGGAAGGTTTAAAGAGTTCTGTCTATTACTTTCTCCACCCCAAGGAGCACAATGGTGGGTGGGAATATGTCCCCCAGCCCTGGGGAGCATGGGTAAGATAGTTTGGAACACGTAAGAGACTAACCAGAGTAAAATATAATTTTCTTACATTAACATAGAGCTGAGCTTGCAAGACTGGGATAGACAAGCCTTTGAAATGTAATCGTTTACATGCAATTGCTGCATTGATTTGACAGGCTATGAATCAGCAAAGAATTTAGGTCCCAACACTGAGACATCAAAGCAAGTATGCATTTAGAAACGGTATATGGGAGGCTAAATATTTGTCTATGTAAAGCCAAAAAAGAAAAAAAAAGGAAAAAAAAAGAAAAAGTATTTTCTTACTATTTTTTTTTCAGGGATTAAACTCCTCAGGAGTATTTTAATAAAAAGGACCCAGCTGTTTGCATCCACTAACCCATTTTCTTTGCTGAACTACAAGAACTTTCAACATAAGAAATATTCTGGGAAAATGCAAGGCCCACTCAGCATAATAACAATTTAAATTATTTTGAAATATATTTAATTTTTTATTGAGATGGTTATTGTGGTATATCAGTATGTAGCTGTCATTAATGTCCCAGCTTCTTTTTCTAACGGATCTCCTATTTGGCAGCTTAAGAATACATAATACTTGACTGAAATAAATGCTCCTCCTGGGGTGACCTTTATTGCTAATGTCAGTAGATACTGAAATTTGTTGTTCATGGGATATTCTGACTAAAAAATAGTACTGAAACTCATGGCTGCAGTAAATTATCCTTTGTTCATAGTAATAGCTGACATTTCCTTTTGTTTCCCTTTTTACAATAAAGGAATTGACATTCTTAAACATAAAAGAAAATGAATGATGAAAAATCTAAATAATCACAAACTCCTTGTATTTCTTGACATGCCTGCCTTCTCACCAAAGTGGTTGTTTAGTTATGTTGCCTACACAGAGCAGCATACAAATGAAGTGTTGTTATATGACAGAAAAAAAAGTTAGACTGAATCATTGCCTTTAAAGTGAAAAGTCTGACACCACTGAATTATCAGCTAAAGTGTTGCTTTCTGAATGGATTAAACCCCCAGAGGAGGGCATACAAAGTTATATTCTGCATCTCTGGCAGCTGGGATATTAGTAGTGATGTTCTTGAATCATCAAGCAAAGCCAAACTGGACCAGCTGATACTGCTAGCAAACGCCCCTTAGTAAGTGGAACTGAAGAAAGCCTATAGATTTAATCTGGGAAGGCATAAAAAGTGCTTTAGTCTCCTGCTGTTGACTATTCTAAACCAGCACAAGAAATAAAAATACTGCTCCAAATATATATTCATTGGAGACAGCTTGATTTAGTCTAATATTGCCAACTACACAGAGCAAACTCAGAGGCCAGAGCACAAAGTGTGCATAAACATCACAAAAGGGTGAGAGGTTATGCCTGAAGCCCCTGAACAGCTGCAGGAGTGCCAGATCAAGCAGTGGCGGGGAGATTTCAGCCTGCTATGGTAATACATTCTGGGTCACCTGAAAGATGTAAAGGACAATTGGTGTATAAGGAAAAGTCTGACTCAGAGCTGCTGTCTGGCCAAGCACGCTGGAAGAGAGAAAGCAAATATTTCCAGCAATGTAAGGAACAAAAATGGCTCAAAAATTAATGTCCAAGTCTTTCTTTGCTCCTGTGTGTTCCCTGTCTTTCCCAAGCACAGTGTGGGTCTGACTAGTTGTCCAGCTGGCAGCAATCTCTGAACCTGCCAGGGGGTTACACGGACTGACAGCACTTGGGGGTGAGCCTTGCCCTTGGTATGAGGAGAGGTTCATGGTTCCTGTGACGGGAACTGCTGAGAGGACAGGGGCTGCTGTGCTCTAGAATATCATGGGACAAAGACTGTCAAGTCTTCTGCAAAATCTTGGCTTTCATAGTGTCATTTCTACAATGAGAGGTATCTGAGATGCCAGGCAAAAAAAAATATTCACTCGGGTGAAATTAATAAGCTTGCAAATGAAATAGTCTTCCTAGCAGCCTTTTTTCTTCCTGTCTTTGATGCAATCATTCACAAGAGTTTTTTTGACAAGCATTAGGAACGGCAGTGGTGCTGGTGGTGAGCACAGTCCTAGCAGCAGTGTCCTGCACTAGGCAGGGCCACAGGCCACCCTGAGCACTTATTCATAGAATCCTAGGGGAAATCCTGGGTTGCTAAAGGTGGCTTTCAGAAGAGGTGGCAGCATAACATCTCCTAAGGCCAGACCTGTTCACTTGCAGAAAATAGGTACCTGTGCTGTTTAGCCCAACTACCTGGTCACTGAGTGAAGGAAGTACATTTTGGGAAAAGTTTATTTTGTTGCGGCTCATGTTGTTGCGGCTTTACTGCCCAAAGCAGGGATTAATTTTCCCTAACTTTTGCCATCCAAAAGTAAAGAATAGCCTCAGGCAATGGCTGAACCCCTGCTGGAGCCCATGGAGATACAAAAGGGGAGGGAGAGAACAAGAGAGAGACAGGAGTACCTCTGTGTGAGGTTTGGGTGGCATTTTGGGAGGTTGTGTGAATCATCACCTGACATGTACAGTCATTTATGCGTGACTGTCCATCTCCCAAGCTGAGATACCTCACTTTTAGGCGGAAAAACTTTCACAAGGCAAGTCCCTTACTGCATGTGTGTACGTGCTCCAGTGCATGGATGTGGGAGGTTTGCTTCTCTGTGGCATCTTACTCAGAAATTTGGAATTATTGGCACTTTTGTGTAGGCTACAATGCAACAAATTACTTTTATACACAGAATGCTTTGGAAATCACCTGAGCGGTGGCCGATAGATCAGCGTGCTGCTCTACTAATACTTCCCTGCTTGGTTTTAAATCAGGAGAAATATAAATGGCTTCACTCTGTATTTTTTATTTCCTTTATTTTAAAGTCTTAGAAGGTTTCATGGTCTTTTGATGGGCTTAGGAAACAGTTGTTAGTTGTCTCCTTCCCCTCATACTAGGCAGCAGACTGTTTAATGTTAAATCCTCCTGTGAGCTCCAGAGGGCTGCAAATTAGCACTCTGTAGAAAGCAATGAGGGAAGTGATGGACTTTGGTATATGTCCCATATAAGTAGCAGTTCAGCATATATGTTTTCACAGTAATCTCATTAAAATACTGTAAATCAATAAACAAAAACTGTAAAACCATAAATGCTCAAACACTGTGTGATTAAATTGAGTGAATCAAAATCCCAGATGCTATTTTGGTCCTGTGCCGTGCTGAGATTTTTTTATTGTTACTGGCACCACAACATCTGCAAGGGTAATTTTTGCATTCATTATATTTGCTGTGTTGCTGAGAGAATTAGAAGCCCCTGAAGTACATCTTAAAAGCCTTTATAGCGCTATAAAAGACTCTTTCACTGTAAACTCCATTAGCCAAGCTCTTCAGGTTCATAATGAGATTCTTAGGAAGAGGATAAGGCAAAAGAATGACAGGGTCTTATCCCAGCTCCTCTCAGGGAGAGTGACGTGTCATGCACTGACCCAGGAGGACACAATGAATGCAAAAGGCTCAGTGAATTCCTGGCCTTGGAATGGCAGCATGGGTTTGGCAGGGCTTCTGCTTGTCACTTTGTTTAGAGTTGTGCCGTACGTCTGCCTCCAGCTCTGGGCTGATAGGCAAGACATGTGGGTCTGCAGGAGAACCTGGGCATTCCTGACAAATTTCACTCTACTTTTACTATTGCTGATTTTCCTATCTACAAGTTTATTTCATATGCACTGGAGAGCTCAGCAGCATCTGGAGGACTTCCCAGGGGCCCAGACAGTTCTGGTGCAGGCAGTACAGCCACCAGAAAGCCTCTCACATTTTGCTATTTTTCTCTTTTATTTTTTTTTCTACCTTCTAGTTCCTATTGGTTTTTCAAAAAGGAAGAAAAAGAGTATATTGGACCAAAACCAAAACGATCAATAAAAACATCTGTCATTGGTATAGTTTTCAATAGTTTTCTGCATCTGAGATGTGGAATGGTCTGTTCATTAATTGTAAGAGTAATTTTGACTTGGCTGAACCCATTCCTTACTTTGAATGTTACAGTGGGGTTGCATCTTTGCGGGGTGATGTGGCCTTTCATAAGGCAGCTCTTGAAGATGGTGAATGCGTCTCTCAGGTGTATTTTGCTATTGATTATAGTGGCCGTGGAGAGCCAAGGATGACTCTAGCTAACGACTTTGCACTTTGAGATCACTGAAGTGGGATAAAACAAACACCATTCTTGCTCTATTAATCACTATCTTTTGCACCTGAATTTATGCTATGGACTTCAACAGCAGTACTGAAGGTTCATTTTTCAGAGACACAATAAATAATAGAGAGCCGGTCATTTGAGAAGACTGCTGCTTGTTTACAGAAACACTATAAACTGGCTTATAGATCTATATTTTTCTTTGAAAGATCAAAAATTGCAAGGACCAGTTTAGTATCAAGATCCCACGTGCCCTTTCTACCAAAAAATGAACAAAAAATTGCCCAAAAAATTCCAACCCCAAAGCCTGTTCTTCCTTCTGTATCAGAGATAAAATCTAGTCCCATCCTTCACTGGGTTCTGCTAAGGCAAATATTTTCTACAGCTGGTGGAACTCACACTGACAGGTAATTCAAACTTACAGAATCACTAGCAAGTTATTATATGTCTCTGTACTAATAAAAACTGAGAACAACATATAGCATTACAGAGCATATGTCTTTCTTATATACAGTGAGGACCTGCTTCTTTTTTAAAAAAATAAAAATTCTGAAATCTTTATTGCAGAGAAAAAAATACTATCAAAATAAACCAATAAATATGACAAAACATCTGAAGTTTTGTGTTTGGTCTAAAAGGGTAAACACAAATTAATGTGCACACACAGATACTAGAGCCACCCATTTATGAGCCCCAGAACAGCATGTGACATACATATCTCTGTATGAAAATCAGCTGTAAACCTTTATAGATCTAATGTGAGGTCAAGGTCTATATCCTGCAGGTCTCCAAAGAGATAGATGCTAAAGGCATCTTTTCCTCATCCCTGGAAGTGTTCAAGACCTGGCTGCATAGGGCTTTGAGTGACCTTGTCTAGTGGAAGGTATCTCTGCCAAGAGTAGAGGGGTTGAAAGTAGAGGATCTTGAACATCCCTTCCAACCTAAACCATTCCATTTTCTTTCAGATCCTATTCACTAATCTTATTAGCCAAAATAGATTTTTTTTTTTGCAACAAGTAATCTCTGCTTTGTTGATTAAAAATTTCACATGACTTATCTCATGCACAACAACTCCAGCATCAGACAGTACAGACTTAGATCCTTCTACCCTAATAACCAAGAGGAATCTGGTAGCAATGTAAACATTTCTTTCTTAGATGATGAATTTCCTTACATAGATAAGAATTGCAGGATTGGGACTAAATTAACATCCTGCATGTGAAAAACTGTGGCTTTTCTATAGAAATCCTCACCATCTGTGTTTGGATCCATAGTACAATTATTTTACTGAGTTGATAATTTCGTATCCAGTTTTTGGATCAACCTAGAATTTTGATTTGACTGGATTTCTCATGCTGTTTGCTGATCAGTCCTTAGGTAACTAAATTACTCTCTTTTGCCAGACAGTTGATGAAGCCAGATATCCCCAACAAACCTTTCAGACACTCTCTGAAGATATCTCAGACTGCTCCATTACAGACATCAGCTCAAGGCCACAGAACTTTGGAATGATTTGTGCCCATAGGTGTTCACTTTTGGGCATTGTTTGAGCCTGTATGTTTCTGCCATAAACACACCCGGGGAGGAGGCAAGAGGTATGTTTTGGGATGGCAGAAGGAACCTGAAAAACTGGGTGGTTTTATGTCTTGTAAAGTAAAAAAGGTCTTTTTGTAATAGGCACTACAGGACTGGTAACAGTTCTCAAAAGCCCATAAGTTTGCCAGAAAAAGGGTATAAAAATTAGGGTAGAGAAAGAGAAGGACTTATTTGACAAACAGCTTAGATCTTCTCCCTGAATGGAAATTTTGACATTAATTTTACTGGGGATAGTGAAGATGTTAGCATAGAAATGGGAAGTGCACAGGATGCGGATTCGGGTAAGAACATACTTGACTAGTGTAATTTGAATGTCTGGCTTGTTGAATCACTTGCAGACTTCACAGAAAAAAAATCTCAATTTAAAACCAGGTTTTCTTATGCTTTCATCCAGACAGCAGTTCATACTTGCAACAGGGAGAGAAGGATTTTTTGATAATAGTTATTTTAAGTTTCCACAGCACTCAGTGGGCTGGAGTAGTCTTTGTGCCTCTCCAGTTTTATTGTGGTGTAACTCCATCAACTCTCTGGGAGCTGCGGGAGTTGTCAAGCTGAAGTGTTATGGCAGTGAACTGAGAGAAGCAAAATATGATTGCCACCCCGGTGCAAACAGGAAAATTGTTGACCATAAATTGTTGTTCTGTTCTTATTTAATTTAGCTGTGTGATTATAAAGTTTCTTTTCCCTGTCCACTGATGATGAAAGACCATAAATAGTCCAAACCTGAAGTGTGTTTGTTTCATTTCAGCAGAGACAGAGCTGGCCAATATTTACCTTGCCTGTGGGACTAGTGAAAGGTCAATAAACTCTTCTATGAAAGTGCTTCAGGACTTTGCATGAGAACAACATTTAGCATCCAGTTTTTGCAGCATCACCCACAGAAACTAGCCTGCCATCTCTGCTCCTGATATCTTTTTTTACTTCTTTCACTGCCCATGATTTTGCGATTGCCTCTCCCACTCTTTCAAGCACAATGCAAAACTCAGGCAGCTCTTTATAACAAGTGCAGCATTTCCTTAATTGGCCCCCATTTTTTGCTATACCATGAGTAACTCTAGAAAACATAGTTTGGAACAGCCTTTATTATAGGTCAAAGAATATTTGGAAATTCATACTTCAGTATGTCTATTTGCTTTCTTAATTATTCATTCAACTGGATTCTGCTTGTTATTTCAGACTTAATTTTTTTTCTAACTTCAATATGTGATTTTTTTCAACAACCTTCTTTTTACTTTATAAAAAGCCACATTTTACATCTCTAAACACAAAAATGCATAATACCCTTTTATCCATTTTGATATGAGCAAGATTGAATTCAGTGACAGTCAGTTCCCTAATTATAGGATTTTCTGTGGTTTCTAAACATTTTCTAAACCACCTTTTATAAAATCTCTACCATTTCTGTTTCTTTTCTTGTTTGATTTCAGTGTATTAATAAATTTTCAGATTGTATCTATTTTTTAGGAAAGTGTAAGAAATTACTACAGAAATCATGCTAATGTGATACCATGGTTTCATAAAAGGCTTTGGTTTTGTCGTACAAAATATTTTAAAAATAGAGCCTTCTCTGTAATAGTAAATCTTGATTCTTAAATTTTGATTTTCTGCTAAAACCTGATAAATATTTTCCCTGTAAAACCATGGCATGGCAAATGACAGAAAGAAATGAACCATGGGAGTAGAGATAATCTGTTTTCTGTTTATTGGGTAGCATAGTTGCACTTTGTGTACGTCAAGAACATAATTATCTTAAAAATATATGGATGTGAGGTATATTTTTAAGATACATACTTTCTAAATTTTGTGTTCTATGGTGAAGGCTGAACCTGTGAATTATTTCAATACTTTCATGTTGGAAAAAATATAAGATTCTGATTTAGCAGCAGAACCAATAAACAATGGAGCCAAGTTAGGTAACCCTGTTGGTGACTTTGTATCTACTTCCATGCGGGAATTATTCCTGCATTTGTATGATGGAGAACTTGAAATTCCAAGAATCAGTGAGTCAAGGATTTTCAGTAGTGTGTTAACATACTTAATAATTTTCTTTTTATATTCTTGATTAAAAAATATCACAGTTCTTTGTCTTTTTCCTCACTAGAATGAACCAGAATCGACATTCACCTTTTAATTACACGTGAGCTCTATGCCAAGCTGCCTCTACAAAGCTGCCCTGCATGTGCTGCCCTATGAGACACTGGGAGACTCTCCAGCCCCCAGGGGCAGCTACAGCAGCACATATTCCCCATTCACCATATCCAATCCCTGTGCCAAGATGGGACTTGAGCAAAAGTCACATCTCCCCGCATTGCTTTTTTCATTGGGAAGGAAAATAGGGTCTGTGGGAGAAAGGAGTTGGAGCATAATTCTGCCATATCCTGATCTAGATAGGGAAGGGCTTGGGTGTGCTAACCCCAGAGGTCTGCATATGGTCTGGGTTCTGCGGGCTGACCAGCATGTGAGTAGGAAGTATGTATAGTTTAGTGTGAATTGGGAATTTACATCTCACTGCCAGGGCTGGGTTCGGAGGGTCATGATGACACATCCACTTTCTTTGAAATGACTCTCTGGCAGTTGTGCTTTTGGTGTAGAGGTGCCTAACCTTGAAAAATGTGCTTTAACTCTGAAAATCCACTGTTTCCTCTTTTTCTGCTTTCACACAAATTGTTAGGGCAGACACATCCCCATAGATACTTGTTTTACCAAAGAGTAGAATGGAAACAGAGATTTTTCTCTGCTGCATAATGTGGTATTGCCCGAATCCCTGAATTATCACAGCACAGCTCCGTGGCATCTGGAAATACTCATTTGGATCAAGAAGCTCTGTGAATGCACTTGCTTGGTGCTGAGCCAAGCTGAAGTACTCAGCCTTCCAACATAAACTCTGTCACTTAGTGCTTGCATATGTGTGGGTATCTGCACCCCACTGTCAAGACTCAACAATCTTTCCTTTGGCTACAGATAACCCCACCTGTGTTTAGTATGGTCTTATTATTTCACCTTCTCCCACCTCCATCTGACCATATAACCTTCACAAAACTTTCCAGGTGGTAAGAAAACCACCTAAAACAAGACTCATGTGAATATATGAAATCACGTACAAGGCAGGTATTTATTAACTGCTGAGCAATTCACCTGGAGTGGTGTAGGCACATTTAGGGTGCTGTTAACCTTCTTTTAAGCCAGGTGTTGAAAATCAGGCCTGAAAGTGGCTGGGACGAGCATTTCAAAAGGAGGCATCACCTTTATAGCCATTTACCATTTAATAAAGTTAATTCCACTTGACAGTACCTGTGCAGAAATGCTCATGAACCTACTTCTTGCTGAGCTTGAAAATGCAACATGAAGGAATGGTGGCACTGTAGAAATGCTGTTGTTGGAGAGAGGGAATAGAAATATTCATAGATATCTTGGTGGTTTTGCAGTGATTCTGTTTACTCGAAAAGGATCAGCTACCAAATGTGTTTAATATAGTGAGCACATCTCACATGGCTTTATTAATTTCCTCTGATTCAGACAAAATTAACTTTTTCACCATGCCAGCCATACAGGATGCTTAATTTCCCAAGACTTTACTCATACCACAACTCTATTTAATTCCCTCATGTCTGCAATAACCAACTCCTGTCTGATTGATCATGAGCAATGAGCAATACCATCTAATATGCCTATATTATTCCCAGTATAATTTTATTCCCCAACTGCCCAAGCTCACCTTTCATGATCTCCTGCTGTAAACTTTCTCTGTGATTCTGTGGGCTATGAATTGCATTTCTAAGTGATCACATGTGAACTTACCCTTAGAACTAGGAGGTCTGACCAGCTTGCTACATTTTTTTTACAGCTAAGTTTTGAAAATCTCCAAGGATGAAAGCTATCCCCCCTGGATAGTCTATGACACCACCTGACTGTTCCTGTGATGAAAATGTTTTTCCTTATGTCCAGTCTCAAATTCTTCTGTTTCTGCTTAAGTCCGCTGTCACCCAGTTTAGTGTCATCTTCAAATCTGTTCCCTGCTCCAGGTCATTGATGAAGATTGCTAATCATGTTGCAGGACTGACCCGTGAACTTGATCATGTACCTGGAGTGTTATACCTCTGTTTGATCCACCCGTCCAAATCATGACATCTCAACCTGGCAGCAAGATACAAGAACCTGGATATTTCAGGAAATACCTTGAAAGTGTTTCTGAAAATGAGATTAATTACTGCTCTTCTTTCATTTAGAAATCTGGTCATTTTATTTCAGAAAGCAATTAAATTGATCAGCATTGATTTAGCCTTTGTAAACACATGCTGACTATTCCCAACAATATGATTCTACTTCATGTGTACAGAAACATTCTCCAAGAACACTTACTCCATGATTTTCCCAGGAACTGAAGTTATACTTAATTCTCTATCTTGGCCTTTTATTGAAAGTGGATGCAATATTTTCCTTTCTTCAGTCTTCAGGCACAGCCCCTCACCTCCCTAACCTTTCAAAGACGGCAGATTACCAAGCAGGTATTGTCTATTGGAAGGAGGGACAGAAACAAGAGTTGTCATGATTTATTATGGTGCCTTGAACAGTACAGTCCGCTTGTACACACTTGCTTTTTCCGTAGCCCTCATCCCACGTATTCCGACTGTATTTGACAGCTCACAGCTAGTTGGCACTCATGCATTACTCTCTCACTCTTTATTAACTTGAATGTATTATTTATAGTGTACAAGGTCATCTTGTGTTTGTCTTACTAGTATTCAGGCTTAATGATCGGCATTTTGGGACATTTTAGACTTAAGTATTAACTTTGTCTCTTTTCCTTAGTTGCAATGTGATATCAAGAGGAGGGGTAAAACCAACAAAAAATGAATTGGGAAAATAAAAGAATCTTCATTATTATACACATTAACATAGAAAGAGATTTATATGCTTGCAGAACAACTACTGCTTTTGTGAAACATCCTGTGTATAAACCAGTCATTGGAGGCTTACTAATAGCCCATTAATTGATAATTATCACCACTCAAAGAATCAGCTTCTCCAATTAAGAATCAGACATATCAATCAGGTGTTAAAACAGGTATCTATGAGGTCTTCCAACTTGCATCCTTCTTTCAGCAATCCCCTTTGTTGGATATATTTGATAATGCTAGTCTTATCAAGTACTGATGTGCTAAATTCAGGTGATGGAAAATCCATTGTGTTAGTCATTAAATTATTTCACTGGGTAGTACTGTCATTTGAAGATTGACACTTTATTTCTTACCCCCAATTTGTCTTCTTTCAAATTTCAGAAAACAGATTATTATATACCTTTATCTACTAACAGTATTCCTCTGCTCTTTGAAGTATTTGCCTGCATATTATGTGAAGGCTGTGATCAAGTGATGGTGTAGACTGTATTTTGAGAAATTAAATAAATGAAGTACCTTTACTTTTTTATAATTTAATGTGGCTTTTTAAAGTTTTGCGTAGCTCAGTTCCATCTTCTGTCTTTTTTTTTTCTTAATCTTTCAAGTTTTTCTTTCTCTCTTTATGAAGTATAAGGTTTAGAAAAGGTCTCATTAATTCTATGTGTCATAATAATAATCTCTCTTCATTCTACCCCCGCTGCTTTTATGCCAAAGATTGCACCTGCTATCATAGCTGCTGTACCAGTCTGAAAGACATGGCTGGTCTTCTTGCCCTGTAGAATAAAATTTGTATAAAGAGCCAGGGGCTGAAATCTTCACATAATTTAGGCAAAATAACAGTGACAGTTAAGTATGTATTATGGAAACATCGCAAAGCTGTATTTTTTCTGGATCTTATGCAGGGTATGTGGAAGGGTGCTCACAGCCTGCTGAAGGTTTCGGGAGCATTGTGGGTCTGTGACTACTTGTACAGTCAGTGGGAAAATGTTTCTGAAGCATTTTCTCAGCTCTACAACTGCTACTCAGCACATCATGGTAGAACTTACCTTTATTCTTGTACAGCGATCCAGCTCACTTAGTTCCCAGAACTGGCTAGCCATCCAGATGCTGAATTCCTTGCATTGGAAGTTGTCTAATCATCCCCCACCAAAGTCCAGGTTATGGTCCCTGATTCCATGGCTGCTCTTAATTTTCACAGAATCACAGAGCGAGTTGGGAAGGCACCTCCAGGAATCATCTAAGCCAATCCCTTGCTCAAAGCAGGGTCACCTAAAGCAAGTTACTCAGGGCTGTATCGAGTCAGGTTTTGAATATCTCCGAGAATGGAGACAGTACAGCCCTTCTGGGGAACTTATTTCAGCGGCTGACTCCCCTCACCATGAAAAGCTTTCTTTCTTATGTTTAAATGGAAATTTGTTGTATTGCATTTTATGCACGTTTGTTATTCACTGGGCATGACTGAGAAGAAAAATAAAATTGTTCAAGCTGGAAAGGACCTTTATGATCATTGAGTCCAACTGTTGATCCATCACTACCAAGTCCACCGCTAAACCAGACCTCAAGCACCACATCTACATGTCTTTTAAATTCCTTCGGGGATGTTGTTACAATCTGTGTAGCAAGAGGTGCCTCTGCCCAGATTAAGGTACAAACATAACAAATATACCAATGCCAACAATATGGATTTTATTTATTAATGCATGTGAGGCAGAGAGATAGAAATAGAAAAAAAGGGTGGAAGAGAGCGAAGGAGAGAGATCAAGCAGAAAATAGTCATCACTCATGGATCTGCCCTGTCCTCTTTGCTCACCTGATCAGATATTTATACACATTGGTTAAATCCCCTTAGGCCTTCTCTTCTCCAGGCTGAACAGACCTAGTTTGCTCAACATTTTCTTGTATGATGGATGTTCCAGCCCCTAATTACCTTTGGAGCCCTTTGCTGGACTCACTCCAATATGTTCATATCCTTCATGGTGGGAGTACCCAGCACTAAACACAGCACTCCAGAAATGCCTCCCCAAGGTTAAGCAGATGGAAAAGATTACCTCCCTCAAACTGTTTGAGATACTTTGTCTAATGCAGCCCAGGATGCTGCTAACAGAGAGCAAAATCCAGTTCTCATGTGAACTGCAGGTACATCTCAGGTCCAAGAGCCCAGTTTTATTCCTTTCTCCTACTGTCATGTGAGAAGTTAATCATATTTCTTTTTTTTTTCCTTTTTTTTTTCTCCTCATATCAACACCTATCTTGGCTCCATGATAGATTAGTTCATCAAACGAGGCAGAAGCTCCCCATCACACATGCTTTGAAGCACTCACTGAAGAGAGGTGTTCAAAATCTCCTAGACTAGTCCCTGATTATTTTCTTTTTATGTACTCTGATTATTAGGTTGCTTTTTTATTTGGCAAAACCAAAGAGTTTACACCACCATCCTTTTTGCAAATAGGTGGTACTGTACTGCTAATAGTTCATTTTTAAAAAGGGTGAAACACCTGACTACAGAAAAGACATTTGCCACCTTGAAAACTCTTTTTGTCACAAAGTCAGTGAAGGGAGTTAGATGCTTAACTTGGATGAGTTGGATTTTCTTCTGCAGACCTTCATGAGTTCTGACTTTCTCTCACTGCCTCCGTGTGTCACTTAGGATGCCCATATGTGGATCATTCAGTCTAAAGTGAAATGCTAAATTTGAAATGCTGGCAAAGCCAAATTTAGATTTCCAGGTGCCATGAAAATTTGCAGCAGCCAGTTGCAGGCATGGACATCTATTACTTAGATAGCAGCTTTGACCAAAACTTCTGAGTTAGTGTCTGTTGAATGAATCTGTTCACATTGGGCCCCTCAAGCAGAATCAGTGGTTAAAAATAGTGAAAGGGTAACCAATGGCACTTGGTCCTTCTAGCACCACTGCTTTGCTGAAGTCGATTCACTCTGTATTTTAAGGAAAGATATTTCTCAATGCTTTGAAAGGAAATATTGGTATTCCTGTTTTCTGAAAAGATTAGAGAAGGAAAAGAAAGAAAAAAGCCAATCCATTTTGTTTTGATTTGTTATTGCAAAACTGAAGTTGAACAGTCTGTCCAGCACTCCTCAGAGATGCAGGACATGATCTCTTCTCAGTCTCCTTTATCCTCTGCTGCCTTAGAGTCTCTTGTTTTCTATGTGTGTTGGTCATCAGAGGTGGCCAACCTCCCTCTCAGGAAAGTGAAGGCAGTTTGCTGGCTGCTTCCCATGGTCTAGTCAGGTTGTGAGATGCAGTTTTGTATTAATCCCAACAGAGACCTCCTAGCAGATTCTGTCATTTTTGGCTTAAAATTTCAACTCTGGGTCAAATTGGTACTGAGAGGGAAAATTCTTGTGGGCTAAATAGGTGTTATCAAAATCTTTCAAAATCAGCCCCTAAAAACATTGGTGTCTCTGCAGGAGTGTGAATAAATGTGAAAAGAAAGATGATTTTAAAAGAAAAAAAGCAGAAAACAGCATTTTCACTTCTATACTTCTGCAAATTAATATCATGCTGTAACTTACTTTTCCTGTCAGTCTGGCAGGATGTACTTTTTCACCAATTTTATTCCTATGCTGAATCATTTCCCTAGTGTTTATAAATGACAAATTTCTATGTTGGTTTTTCTCCAGACATTGTATATAGTGGTCATTAATAGGACTACCTGTCTCGCTTTCATTCTTAATAGTATTCATTTTCCAGAATAAACTGAATGAGCAAGTTCCACAAAAGGGAAAAAGGAACAGCAGACATGAAACAGCAGGTTGGTCTTTTTTCCAGGATCATTTCCCAACCAGCAAAGCCTATAATAGCAGACATAGTAGGGTGATCATTCTATCACAGCCCTCAGAATAAACTGATCCTGGTTTACCAGGCTTAAACATCATCTGAGAGGCTTTACTTTGTATTTCCTTACTGATGAGGTTGTGTGGCAGATAGATGTTCTGGAGATAGAGGGGAGACTATAGAGCTGGTACTGAATGAAACCAAGCTCTGAATATCACAGTGGTGCATTGCAACATTTAAAACAAAACAGAGGACAGTACCTTTATCTTATTAGAGGAAACCCTAACTTAGATTCCTGATTAATTTTGAATCTTTCGCTATTGAAATTGAAACCTTGGAATCAGACTTGATGTCTGTTCAGAAGTGAATTCAGAGCAAACAACACAACTGTCTGTAAAGATTGACTGTTTAAAAGCAAGGAAAGGAAAAGTCCCAGATATTTTCCCCACGACAATTTGCAATCCTACAGGTTTGTAGGAGAAATACACAAGTCAGTTCATGCCTTCATTCAAAGTCACAGGGACCTCTGCTTCTAAAGACGCTTCCAGAAATCTAACAATGTCCAAGGTGAGCACTCCAAAACAGCTGCTCTCACACTGGGGGGGAGTCTGTGTTAGACACATTGAGGTTAATTGAATGTGGCAAACCTTAAAATAAAAGATAGGTGCTGTCTTTTGATAAATTTTCCACTTTTTCTCTTTGAATACACTAGATAATAAAACTTCAGACTCCTGTTTAGGTGTGGGGTTTTGTTTTTTTGGTTTTTTTTTTTTGGGGGTTTTTTTTTTTTTTTTTTTTGAAATACAGTTGTCCATTTTCCAGGTTAATTGCAGATCATCACAATTGAACAGCTTTTCTTACATGCTGCTTGTTTTGGACTGATGTGCCATGGCTTCTCATTTTTAATCTCTTATTCTTCTAAGTGCTTGACTTCTACTTAAATTTATGTTTAATTTTTTTCCATGCTCCAATATAAATTAAAATGCTACTGTTTGAACCTGACTCAGAATCGAGGCCTTGTTGCACATTCAAATAAAATACTTTGTACCTAAATAACAAATTGTAAAGTGTTTCATTCCATGAGTGTCAATATAATTTGATTCAGGATTCAGAATATTTTTGTGTGCAGTTGTGAATATTTAATGTATGAAACAGCAATATGTCTTTCTGTGAAATTTGAAGATAAAGTGCCAAATCTTTCTGTTCATTCTATGTTGCATTCATGAGAATGACATTGTAATAGAAGGGTCTTGTGGGCAAGGTAACAGTTTTATGGGTTTACTTGAGCAATAAGATGACCTAATTACGTATCTAGAAGGAATAAATTGAAATTAATTGAAGAACAGAAGAAAAATTGGCTTATGGTTAGGGCTTTGGTACTGTCCTCAAGAAGTCAATTGTTGCCATGTTGAAAATGTGGTCTGGTAATTTAGTCTCTACTTGTCTCAGATATTTTCAAGGATAATACTGAATTAATGTTGTGTGAAAGCCTATTACCTATTTTCTCAATTAAAAAACCTACTTGGAATAAAGTTTTGGTTTAGATTTAATAAATGTCCTTTTTTGGTTGTGGAACGGGAAGAGAGTATTGGCCTTTTTCTGATAGAAGTTATGTTTGTTAAAACATCTCTCCTGAAGCTGCATGTTTTGTAGCCATTACTAAAGCAAGGAACACCAGGTTTATTTTTTTCTCCCTGAAAACTTAACGTGGGTCTGATCTGACTAGCATTTGCATAATTCATTCTGGGTACACAGATCTGAATAATTTCCTGAACAGTGCAAATATTGTAGTGATTCTAAGATATTAATTTCATCTTTAATGTAATTCAGGTTGATTTTCAGTTGTTCTGAACATCAAGGCAAAAGTCTTTGACATTGGTAGCAAACAACTGGCATGTCCCGGAGAGGAACCTGGATTGTTACTGGTGTACTGCATGCACATAGGGAGGAGGGACAGCCACATCCACAAATGGGATCCTGTTCATTTGGTCCCTAATATGCTGAATTACAGTCTGACTCTCACAAATACACAAAGGCGGGAAGTAACAGACTACAGCAAAGTATATGTTAACAACTGCGTTTTTTACTGTTGTGCTAGGAGAGATCAGATTCAGAGTTTCAGTAACATTCAAAAAAGTTAATATCTTGATGGAGAATTTATTGGATCATATTTCTGTTAAGACACATTTTAAAAGCATTCAGCTTTCAAAAAAAAGTTGGTCTTTCATTGTGGCATCTTGTATCTTCCTTTCAGCTCAGCTCTCCTAAGTTTTCTAGCATATTGGTCATGGCAAGTAGTGGCATTAGCTGAGAAAACTATCCTGCATGAGAATCACTGTGTCTTCAAACCCATCCCTGTTTCACTAACTTGCTTGCAACATTTTGATTACATTTTGCTTTTTAGTTTGAGGTTTAATTTTTGAAATCTTTTTTAGCTCTGGCTAATATTCTGGAGCAACTTATGGGGATATATTATTGTAAATAAATCATAGTGTTATGCAAAATAGTCTGCCACTATAGCAAGTCTCTTAAATAATTTTTTAAAAATAGGTTGATTAAAACCCCCACTGTTCCAGTATCACTGAGTGGCTATTGCGTGTTCCAAATACATATTCTGATGAACACTGCTTAAACCACTGCCTCTGTCTTGCTGTAGAATAAAAATTTCTGCAATGGAGAAAAAAAATATTGCTACAGGCAAGAACAGAAGAAATTCTTGTAATGCCTAAGCCTCGGAAGAAGAAAGAACATTTGCTCAACAAAATAAAAGTCCTCTGTAAGAAAGTAGGAGACAGATTTACTGCAAATGGAAAGCATAAAGGATCGCTAGAATCAATGTATCCTCCTCAGCTTTCTGTTATTTTTAATGGTTTACCTAATACTATTGAGAATTGAATTTTCAGGTGTGGATATGATACTAATGCAGGAAATACAGCAAATAACGAAGAACAATGGAGCTAGACACAGAGGACTTAAATCATTTAAATGCCTTTTTCTAAGAGACGATGTAAAATAGCAAAGAATCCAGTGAGGTAACAAACAGAATGTCACTGCAGCATGTTACTAGGAGTTTGTAATAAATCTGGGGAGTTATTATGGAGATACTACCCACCGCCTTAAACCCACTGTGCTTCTGTATTGGAGGAGGCAACCAGAATTGCCAGGAGTACAATATAAATCAGAAAAGATAGTATTATTGTAGATAAAGTAGTTAGACTGCACCTAGAGCACTATAAACAATACTGAACATCACACCTAAGAAAAGACCTAAGTGCCCATGGGGGTGCAATAGGGAGCAGACAGATTTGGTCTCAAAGGCATTTGCCTGAGGAGCTGGCATGTTTTTAGTGACTGAGATAAGTTTTTGTGCTGATGTAGCAGAGATTCTCCAAACTGTGAAAGTGGTTAATGGAAAAATCTCAGGCAAGTAAGCTGAGCATTTATCAGTTAAGTAGGGATTGCCCAAAGCACTATGAGGATTTGGGCAAGCACCCAATGTTTTACTTTTGCCCATCTTTAGAACTCCTAGCCACTTCAGGAGCTCCCTGCAGCAGATGGCTGCTCCCAGTCATTGAACCGTGAAATAGGGAATTCACTCCACTGGTCAGTGTTTGTTGGAGGAGCTTGTTGGAGATAGAGTGAAGTGTATTGTATGGTTCCCTGAGCTTCTGATAATTCACCAACCTCTCCTGAGCAGGAATTTCTCAGTGGCATCTGCTCTGTTGGATAGGAACAGCATCCAGGCTGGCCATTTTAATGCAGCCTATCTACTAGGCAGCCTTTGAAGGGCATGGGCAAGTCAGTAATCTATTCTCCTGGGAAAAAAGTGGAAGGCTATAGGTATCATGGAGATATCGTCAGTGATTGTTTACTCTTAGTTTTCACCTACTGCATGATATAACACTAAAATCAGTCAGAAAGGACGGTCCAAGATCTTTCCTGGAGCTGGGTAGATTGGACTCATCTATCACATGGGCATATAAGGTGCATAAATACCATGAAGTTCAGCCAGGACTCTGCATGACAGAAGTATAAATGTGACGTCAAGCTTGGAGGCATCAGAGTGCCCTCAGAATCATGCGAGACCAAAAACTATAATTTACACCAACATATTTTTGACAGAATTGTGCCAAGGAGGAGTAGCAGTTTATCAGGAGTTATTCTAGGTAGGAATAATAAAACTGTGAAATGTAAATACCAGAGTTCATCCCAGCCTTCTTGGTGTTAACTTCTTAGTGTTTCAGCTGTGTGGCAGAAATATATGGAGCTGGAAGGACAGCAATGACGCTGAGGAACCTTGCACAGTTGATCAACACATAAAATTTGAAGAGGCACTTAATGTACCAAACCTGGTTCAGAACCTGAGATATGAGACATTTTTGACCAACACCGCTCCCAGAATATGTAGGCTCACCAGAGAGTAGATAATTACCTTCTTGAAATTATTTACAGTTATTTGTTTAGGAAGAGATGGTCTGACTTTCCTTAATTCAAATTTGAGCTGTAAATCCAATCATTGTTGTGGCTTTGTGCCGAACATCATTGTCAGTTGTGTCTAACTCAAGCAAGCAAATTAATTTTTCTGCTACACACTTTTTCATTCCCTGTACTCACCCTGTACATGTAAAAAACACAGGATGCTGCACTTTGGCTGCCAAAGGTCATCTAAAGACTTTGACCTTCTATTGGAATATTACCAATATTGCTGAAGGGACGTGCCTTGGCTTGCCTGGCCCCTGCGTCTGAACCAAATAGCAGCAACTGAGGTGTTTCCCTGCAGAGACACTATCAGCTAGCTAGCTGCTGCAGTCAGGCACAAGTCCAGACATGCTGGAGCTCCGGTGGTAGTGGTGGGATCAGGTTCCTCTGATGGAGAGGCTTGAGGCAATGGTGAAGGAAAGGAGTCAGTTCTGATGGAGGGTTTAATCCAGAGTTTTTATTCGAGCCCACAGGCTTCTGAATCCAGTAACAGCTCCAACAGAACTCCTAATACAACTCTTAATGGACTCCCGACCACATGGCTTCCTTGCCATTTTAACTCTTGGGGAGAGGGGGAGGAGAGGGGTAGGAAGCCCATCAACCAGGTGTGGGAGAGGAGGTTCCAAGGGACAAAGGTGTCTTGGTTTGAAAAGACAGGTGTCTGTTAAGGAAAGGCAGGAGCCTCCTGTTATAAATGCGCAGAGCCAATTTCTCTAATTAAAATATATCAAATTTATTCGATAGGAAATTTGACATAGATTCTGAACAATAAGCCACAAAAAAGAGAAACAGCTCCGACCCCGGGAGTCATCAGCTGGGTGACAGGCCACCGACAGAGAGTCAGGATAGCACTGGTCACACTGCGGTCTCGGAGCAGTGGGTTTTTATACAGTTTAATTAGCTGGGG
>VWZV01002092.1:0-61337 GCA_013397155.1 Irena cyanogastra | reverse complement strand
CTGGTAACCCAGTGGGAAAAGGCTGCTCCTCTGAGGAATCCAGTAGAGAAGGCTGCTCTAGTGTCTCACAGTCACAGAATATATCCACAAAGCAGTGTGTGGCTCCTCCCCCTTGGGCAGAGCATCTCCCAATGGGATGATGGAACTTTATCAGTCATGGAATGACACTCAATGGCCCATTAACGGGAGATATTTCCCAGAGGGAGGATCGATTTTGGAAGAGATAAGAAAAACTGCCCAATTAGATAAGAAAAACTGCCTAATTAACAGAACATTAACTGTCACACCTTTAACAGATGGCAAATAGAATACACACATTATCTTTTAATCCATGACAAAAGGATGCCTGGATTGTCCAATGCCTCCCAGGGTGTAGGGCATCTTTTGAATCTGCCCAACCACAGACGGTCTTAGTTTGACAGGCAGTTCTGAGCAGGAGTCAGGGTAGGGAAATGAGGTGATTGACCTTCCGGGGAGAAACTCGGAATTCTGGGGCAAATCCTGACATCACACCGCAACAACCTTCCACTAACCAAGATACATTGGCTGAACATTGCAGAACGACCCTGTCATGTGAGGCATTTGCACACCATGGCTGCCTGTGATTGCAAAAAAATGAATCTGATGATCTTTTCAGTTCTCTGTGCTACATTTTCATCCCCTTGCTCCCCCACCTCCCTCGAGGATTACTGCATGGGGAACTGTACAAGGGCTTGCAATATGATGGTGCAGAGAGCTCTTATTCGGAATACGAGTGTGAGAAAAAGGAAACTTCAGTACTGATAAGAGTTGTTTTCACTATATAAAGTGATTGGTTCTAAATAAGCTGGTGATAATGATGGATATGTACATGAAGTTTTAGCTATCCAACAGCAATTTAAAACATTGGGTTTTGTATCAAAATAAGACAGTAAAAATATTGTTTTCTGAATCTTTGCTAGTTTTTATCTGCACACTGACATGGGTAAGAATGATGGCCTCTGTTGTACAGACATATAAATTCTCTTCCGTGAGAGATGACAGTGTATGCAGTGTCATTTAAGGTATGAAAGTTCTTGATCCTTGGTATACCTATTGCTTAAAGGATTTTCATCTCACAGCTATGAAAGAAATTACTCTGAAGGAGAGAAACATTCAGATTTGCTTTAAATTAGAGATTTTAGGGCTGGCAGCAGTCCAAAGCATAGGTTAATTCACAATGAGAGGCACTTTGTGTAGAAATAGTCTGCTGTAGGTGCCTAAGATAGCTTATTTAAAGCTGTTCTGTGTTAGTTCTGCAGCACTCTGCTGGAGAAGACATCCCTTTAGGGCTAAGCTCTCACCGACTTGCATTGTGGGAGAGAGGAAAAGTTTGAAGTTCCTTCTCAGCTCTTGGGTAAGCACAAATCTGGATTGAAAACTTGTATTCTGGGATAGTTCCTCAGCAGAATCACAGAATCTCCAAGTCAAAAGAAAATAAAATGGGACAGGAAATGTGAGAACTGGATCTATAGCTCTCAGTCCTTCCCTTGCTGGTGGATTGATTTGGTGGTGCAGATAACATGTTATGCCCCTCCAGTGTAGGGTCACAAATGTCTCTGCTCTCCTTATTATGAATTTCACTGCCAGGCATATTTGGTGCTTTCACCATGTATCTCTTTCTACAGCATGCTAAATATAAGTGATGTTGGAAAAAATACTATTCCAAAAGTTAAAGGATCAGATCATCTGTATCTCAAGTTTATTTTTACAGAGGAAGGAAAGCTTTAGCACTGTGGCTAAATGACTGGAGTAGCACCTGATTTTAGTAAAAAAGTCCCACCCTGAAAATAATATTTTAAAAATCCAACAGAGAAATGCATGTAGAAGGAAGAGCCTGATCAACATAAACCCTGGGCTCCTATACTTCTGTATGATGGAAATTCACTAAAAGTAATTCAAGATCTGTGTTTTTATTACTATAAAGCAAAATAACACCATACAAAAGTCAAGTAAATACCTAATATATATATCATAAAAATGAGTAACATAAATCTGTACACAATAGGATTGTTTGACAGGCAATTTGCAACCTTATACATAAAAGTCATATAATGTATAAAAGATACATGTATTTTAAAAGCATCAGGCTAAGATTATAAAACTTCTAAGGTAATTAGTGTTTGTGTTCTGTTAAAGACTGCTAAACAATTATTTCTTCTAAAAATATTACCATGCTTTAAACAAAGTGCCATCACAGATCTGTGCAGTGACACAAGTTTTCATGTTTATTAGAACTACATTTTCACCTAACATTAGAGGTTTTTATTTGATATTTTGAGGTCAGAAAATTTGGTTTGGAAAACTCTGATACTTCAGTGTAATCAGATGTGAATCTCATATGGGACAAACAGATCTATCATTAGTTCATTATCATTAGGTGTGATACTCCCACCCTTAAAGTAAAATAACATACAGGAAGAAAAATAGGTAGAGAGCTATAGCATTAACTTTCTGCTATAGCAGTCACATTATTTATATTATTAGTAAACACGGGAGAAGCATCAGATAAACCATATTAAGCTGATTGTCAGGATACATTGAACAGTTTATGATAACAGTGAGCATGGCAAGATCTCAGAGACAAAATTTCTTGCCTGCATCAACTTTCCTTTCAGGTTTATAAAGATCCACAGATATCTGGGAGTTTTTTTTTCAGATTCTTAATCTTACTGGGATGCAGTTGCTGCCAGACTGAGGGTAGATGGAACATAGAGTCTCTGCAGGAAATGGAACAACGGAGAATTCTTATTGATTATGTTAGATTAGGTCTTAGGGCAGAAATCAACTGCAGGATATGACAGACAGTGGCCAACATCAGTCAGCATGACTATGAGAGATATCATATCAGTTCTCCCTGCCCAAGTAGTGCCAAATTTTGCTTATCTGGTCTGAGACAATTTACAGATGGAATAAAAATACAGAAGTGCATCTGTATGCAATTGCAATATGCCATCTCATTCCTTCACCTAGAAGGGACAATAGGACTATCTTGGGTCATGAGACACATAGACAAGTTGCCAGGTGTGAAAGCTAAAAGGTCACAACCACATGACAGAACCAAAGGGAGATGACTGTGAGGAGCAGAGCACAGTGGGGGATGATGATGATGACGATGGTGATGACGATAATAACCTCTGCCTCTGCCTTGAAGGATAAATGTAGCTCTGTGGTAGAGAAGTGGGGTCAGGTTGATTCCAGCAACTACCTCCTTCCTGCAGTCCAGGGTGTGGGATGGTCCTGCAGGGATCTTCTGCACCAGCCTCATGCTGCAGAAGAAAGGTAAGATACTCTTAATAAGTAGAGGGCTGTATGCAGCATGGCACATAAGCTGGCTTTGAAATCATAGAATCATTGAAGAGTTTGGGTTGGGAGGGACCTTAAAGATCATCTAGTCCTACCCCTCTGTCACGAGTGGGTTCATCTACAATTAGGTCAGAGCCCTATTCAGTCTCTGAGCAATGAAGAATGGAGGTTATGCTATATTTCAGCAGTTTGTGTTTATAAAAACATGAATTGTCCAATATTTAAAACATACTTTCGAAACTTTGAATTAATATCTAATAAATATGATAAATACTTGTGGCATTATTGCTGAAATGCCTTCAATTTATGGAATAAAATGTTTTGGGAGCTTATTAAATTGGACTGGAACAGTTGTTTAATATACTCAAGAAGATTCTATCGATTGTGGGGTGTTTGCCTTAGAATCAAATGGCCATAGCTTCAAAATGCAAGATATTTTGAGTATTTTAAATGTTTCATTAACCTTCACTCCGACTATTTTGGAAATTTGAGTTTATGGATTGTTCTTTTAAGTTAAAAATTGTTCAGTATTTAGCTTCTTGAACTAGGATTCTTTAAACAGTATTTATACATTAGTTTTTCAAAAATGCAATATGCCAGACATTGTGTAAATGGAATTGATTTCATAATGGATAAGGCTTCTGAAAAGAACGAAATAATATACACTGAAGTGTGCCCCAGTGACATGAGAGTAGGGCTTGGATTGTAGCATTTTATACAAACTAATTAACATCTCATCAAACTCAGCTGGTCTGTCTACAGGATTAAGGTACTTCTAAGAGTTGGTAAAGTGAATCATAACAATAAAAGATAACTAGATATGTCCTTACATGAGTTATCACTGAATAAATTTTGGAGTTTCTTAAAATTACTCACTGACATTTCCCAGATGCTGATCTTATGTCCTATATTTCTTCTTAAGCTGCTGTAAGATACCTTGCAAGAGGCACGAGTTCTGTGCTATGGACTGTACAGAATGCTAATTAGTTGTCATTAATTGATTTGTACTTTTGCTTATGCTAAAACTATTCCACTTAGGGTGAAAGTATGCAGTCTTACTACTGACATTAAATAAAGAAAGGAAGAAGAGGGCTGGTTTTAATGTGCCAACTTTAAAGAAAGAGTACTTTTATAGCAATTAGATGTCAATGACTATACAACTGCCTCTCTTTCCTGCCTACCCCCGGGAACATTTAAGGCCCTGTAGGAAGAGAATCTCGGCTTGTCTGTTACTCATTAAGGTAGTCTGACAGGGCTTTAAAGCTATATTAACAGCATCCCACAGTATGTATATTTACAGAATCTCACAGTATTGTCAGATCAATGTAAAACACGGCATTGGGAACTACAGTGCCAAAACTGTGCTTCTTGTGGACCATTGCCCAGTTTTTACAGAAGGAAATCTGGGACGAAGGAAAGTGATTTTTTTGCTCTAGCTCAAGGCAGACGCTGAAGAAAATGCCAAATTGCTACAAAGGAGTCTAGGGTGGTATTTTGTAGCTTGTACTGGTTTTTCAGCAGAAGTTGAGCTCTCTGTTGGAGTGTAACCCACACCTAGATCTAAGCACTTAAGGATGTTTCTCTATCAGTATTGAGTACTTGAGAAACCAAGTATCTTTCAAGAAAAAGAGATTTTTTTTGCTACTCTTCTACTAGTAGTTTTTATCACCTTGGGTGTTGCAGTGTGTATTTTCAGCAATACTTCTATTATGTTTAGTTATAGCAGTTAATCCAGTACACTTCCCATGTAATAAATTTTCCCTTCTTCCCTATGATTTTAGTCTCACTCTAGATGTCAATCTTTTCCCAGACCTGCATCTTTTTCCAAAAGCTTCAATGTCATTCATGCACCCTTAGCACCCTATTGGCTTACCCGAGTTACTCTCTGCCTCTGTACCCTCTCATTGGTTTATGTATTGTACCCTCCCATTGTACCCAGCCTTTTTTATAAGCTCTTAGCTTGCGCCTTGAGCTCGCCTTCTGTCCATGACTCCTTCAGAGGAATAAAGTGCCCTGGAACTTACACAGGAGGTATCTCCCTGCTTCCTTGCCTCTGACCTTTGGTGCAGTTCCCATTCTCTCCACGCAGTCCGCCGCCCTGTGCCGCGAAGCAAGCCTGCTCCACAGCCGCACTCCAGGATCAGCCAGCTTCCGGGGAGCGGCCCAGGCTGGCTGCGGTGCCACCTCAGAGCTAGCCCGAGACAAAGTGCCGTAGCACTTAGGCATGTTTTTCTTTCAGTTTCCCCAAATGCGCGTGTTGTTCTGATTATATACGCTATTTTGGTAAGTGCCTTGAAAGAAGGGGTGCCTTAATCATTGGCAAAGCCTCAGGCGTGGGAAAAACTGGAGCTGCCCGAGGCTGACTGTAGGAAAGATAAATGCAATCACATCTGTTTCACAAACTCTGTTCTGAACAGGAAAAATAGAAGTGGTCTCCATGGTTCCAGATTTGTGGAATATTTGTTCCTATAGCCAGGAAAACAAATTTATAAAAATAGGACACAGTAGAAGAAATGCAGGCACATGGGAGAACACATGAGCTGGGTATGAGTTAAAGCATAACAGAATTAATTCTATACATGTTTTGTTTTTCTGGGAATATTATTATCAAAGATTAGACCTAATTATTCACATCTAGTTGTTTGTTCATGGATGTGTACTGATAAGAAATGTATGCTTGTAAAGTACAGGGTGGAATTCTGACATGACTCTCAGAGCTGTGAAACTCATTTCTTGCAGGATGGCATGACTACTATAAAATATATATAAAGAGAAACATATACATAAATACATAAACAGACACTCATTATCTCAGAGAAAGAAGTGATGACTAAGGAGAAATCTCGTTACAAATTCTTTGTTGGAATTCTGCTTCTGCTGGAATTCAAACTTCTGCTGATGGAGTGAAGTTTTCTTCTCAGAAATGTACATGAAAAATTATTTATCCCCACAGAAATCTTTATCTTGATTGACATCAGGATCACATGCTGCTATATTCTAGAATAGATTCTCAGGCCACTTGTACTGTCATAGTACCACTTAAGCCAATAGGTTTATAAGAGTATATCTATACTGAGATTCTTTACATATCTGCAGGATCAAAAAGTCAGATTATTAATCACAATTTGAAAACTTGCAAGACACATTGCAGGAAGAATAGTTTGAAACAGCTTGGCTCACTGGCAGGATGAAGCAGAAGAAGCTGATTGTGCTGGAAGGTGTTTGCAGGTAATTTCACAATATAATAAGCCACGAAAAAAAAGGCCAGAGCTATTAATGTTCAGAGGTGGCATGTTTCAGAGCAGTGTAGTTATATTTCTTCATTCTATCGCTGTAGCATAACCTCAACCAGCACATCGTGTTCAGTCTGGAACACATAACTGCCAGATAGATCCTGATGAATTTGGGCTTGTTTTCAAATGAAAACCAAAAATGATTGGAGAACTGAAGACGTTTCTAACATGTTGTTTGCCAGATGTTTCATATAGCAAGGGGAAATTTTGCCAGGCTCAAGTTGAGCAGGTATAAATCTGAAGGATTGAAAGCAAATAGTGTTAAGAGGGAACTGAAATGAAGAGTAGATGGTCAGGTCAAGAGCCGAAAGAAAGCCTAATAAGACACACAAGACAAAGCACTGAAGTCTAATTCCATGCAGTTATTTAGGCCTCCAAGTCTCATTGGATTCAGTTTGATATTTGTTATTTGAATACCTTCATGGTTTCTCAGGGAGACTTGCCAACCAACAGCTGATGCATTTGTGTTTCAGAGCTGTAGCATGGGTTAACATGCTGCAGCCCATGAAGGTTGACAGTATGCTGTCATGGATCAATCCAGGAGCAGGTTGTAATAGTGTAAAAAGTGAAAACCAGCAGGACAGGTGGTAGGACTGGTGATCAGCAGCTTGTTTCTTGTCACTGATGGCATTGTCTTCTTCTGGCAAGGTGTTGTGTTCCTTGTTCGGTATGATGAAATGTAGGCTTTTTCTCAATTGCAAGTTGAATATGTCCTTCTGTGAATGAATCTGGATCCAATGATTTGCAATAATTGCAAATGAATTCCAGCACATAGCAAACAACCCTGGACCTGAGGTTGTCCACAAGAATTGCACATATGATCACAAGAATTGCACATATGATCAGTGTTAAAAACTCAGTGGAAAGTAGTCAATTTAACATCTACACCTAGTTTGATTAAAGTTTCTTGAAAAGAAGCCAGTGTTGGATTTTGCATTTGGGTGATGCATTTAGAATGTGGTTTGCACTTTAGAGCCATAGAATTCGCAAATCATAGGCTATACTGAGTTGGAATGGTCACACAAGAATCATTGAATCCAACTCCGGACTTTTTCCAAGATCACCCCAAAAATCAGACCTGTGCCGGAGAGCATTGTCTAAACGCTTCTTGAACTCTGTCAGGCTGGTGCTGTCACCACTGCCCTGGGGAGCCTGTTCCAATGCCCACAGTGCCCAATCATCCTCTGGGTGAAGAACCTTTTTCTAAGATCCATCTTAAACCTCCCTTGACACAACTTCAGGCCATTCCCTTGGATACTGCCACAGGTCACCACAGAGAAAAGGTCAGTGTCTGCCCCTCTTCTTCTTCTCATGAGAAAGCTGTTAACTGTGATGTGTAGAATTCTCTTTTACTGGCTAAACAAGCCAAGTGAGCTCACCTGCTTCTTTTACAGCTTCCCCTGTAGATCCTTCAGCATCTTGATGATGCTGCTTTGGATGCTCTCTAATAGCTTTTTATCTTTCTTGTACTTTGGCAGCCAACACTATGCACAGGACTCGAGGTGAGGCTGCCCTAGTGCAGAGCAGAGTGGGACAGTCACTTTGACTGGCCAGATGCTCCTCTCAATGCAGTTAGGTTGTGGAGCACTGACACATCACAGATGTAAAATTTCTGTTGGCAGTGGAAGATCACTAAGCAGAATGACACTGCATTTTTGCCACTGCATTAGTTGACTGACAGTGTTACTTAGAGCAGTTTTCAGCTGCCCTGGCTGTTAAAGGGGTATGTGTCAGTAAGGAAACAGCAAAACTTGGATACTGAATGAGGTTGTTAGGATCTACTAAGAGGATCAGACACGATACTTTATCTACAGAATAGATGATAGACAGTTCTTTCTAGGTTCTGATTTCTACACCTTATTAACTTGAAATACATTTATAGTCTGGTAACAGCCAGGCAGGGAAAATCCTACTTTCCAACAGAAGCTCTGAAGAATTTCAGTGACAATGGGATGACACTAAGTCACCAACTCCTCATTTCCCTTCTGTTGGCTTGCTTACTAGTTGTCTTCTGACTGGTATTGACAGCTCCTTCTCTTTAGCAAACCTTTTAGAAATACCATCAAATTATTTCTCTCAGTTTTCACCACAGGTTTTTGTCCTGCTTGCTGCATCACCCACCTAATGTTACATGTTTTATTTCTTTGCTGCCAGGTAAGAAGTTGTAATGATGGACATTTGAGGACACTATGGTGCCTTTATCTGGGTGTCTTATCCTTGTTTATTCTTCCAAATATTTTTCTTCTGCTATTTTTCTCATTCCCACTGATCAATGTGATACAGTATTAGAAATAAGGGAGAGGGAGGATCCAGATAGGAAGGTATTTGTTAGTGTTATTTAAACCAAAGTTTGGTATCTAGGAAGTAGCTATATTGAAAAGATATTTTCCAGTAATTTTTAGTGGGGTGATGTGTTATGAATCAAACAGAAACTATGAAATGGACGCATAGTATAATTTCAGATAACATATTTTATACAGTCCCTTCCCTCTGCTATTATTTTTTGTCATTAAAATTGAGCAGGCACTTAATAATTGCAAAATTTATTAATGCAAAACCACAATCATGTAGTTTTTGCATGCATAAGCTTTTCATGGGGCCTTGAAATAACTTTATACAAGAAAGCTAAAACCCACTCTGGAACGAGTTGTACGATAAAGTGGAAAACAAGCATTTGGTGTACGGGTGAGTAGAGTAGAGGTTACAGTGAAATACACTGTACTTTCCAGAAGGAATATAGAGTTTTAAAATAAAAAAAAAAGGATGGAAACATTATGTTTTCTTCTGCAGTGATATAGTTTGGTTTGAAGATTCTGGGTAATTTGGTAAACTGTAAATTATGTGTTGCTTAAAGCCCATATAGCAGTCAGATACATATTTCTAGAAGGATATCTTTCTCATAGTGCTGTTTATGTTGCCAGCGTTACAGGAAAAGAAAAGGCAACCACCCCTGCTAAAGACCCTTAAAATATTGGTCAGCTGTATTTTAAAGTTATTTGCCTGTTTTTTAATGAATAAAAGAGAAATGGATCTCCCTCTTTCTCACCAAAACCAAATTACTCCACTGTAGTCCTTCACCTTCTTCACTGCATTAGCTGTACAAGCCTAAAGCAAACAAATGTCTCCTGGACTCAGGACACCATAGGTCTCATTTATTTGGAGGAGCACTGAGCTGAGGGCACTAAGCATGTTGCAGGAATCCTTTAGACTGTTTTTTCTTACTTCCAAAGTTTGTCAGAGATGCGTGCAGCAGAGCCTTGCCAATGAGTGAAAAGAGCCGTGGCTTTGTGTTACAAAGGGAGAGGCAGATGGCCGCTGGATAAGCCTGTGAAGATTTTCACACCACAATTGATAAGTGTTTAGAAAGTCTCTGTCCACGTGGAGGGCACTTGTGTCCTTACAAAGGAGAGTCACTTGTCTTTTCCAGAAGGAAGAAGTGCAGAGAGGGGTCTGGAAGAACTCACTGTGGATGCAGGCTCAAGTATTCATTCTGCAGACTCACTTCTCAGGGATGAAAACAATATTGTGAGTAAAAAAGCTCCAGCACAGGTAAAATATATAGAGAGTGCTGAGAAATTGCTGCTCAGTTGGGTGATTTACTGCATTATTTGCACAGGAGCAGGCAACAAACCATCATGAACAAAACTTTCAGAAAAACAGATTACAGTAAATTGTTCTTTATAAAGATGGGACTAATATTCCTCATGTGTTTGATTTATACACCAGTAACTGAAACTTTATTAAAGGAAATACTGATGAAAAAGGAGGAAGAATTCTTGTGGAGTGCCAGACCTCGCATTTATATTGGAGGGCTCTCCAGGGAATGGAGTGGCTTTGCACAAGTATGATAGAAAAGTTCATGCCCAGAAAGTATTTTTCAGGGCTTTGCTGCTCTCAGTGACTGCAAAGAAAATTTGTGCTCTGCCTGTTCCCTACCCAAACTCTGTCCTGTCTTTTTTTCTGACTCACTGTTGGAGAAACCTGGGCAGCTCCTGCCTTCCTGAGAGCTTTCCTGACTGAGTGTCACCCACCATGCCTCTTCATTGAAGCACTGAGCCTGCAGGCAGTTTCTCAGTACAGTAAGTGCTGCTGAGCTTTGGCTCCTGGGATGATCCAGCCAGTCAGCCTCAGCTGCTGCTTCATGGTCAATTCAGAACTCCTGGCGATGTATGATATTCCTCTGGTCCATCCAAACTTTGTTCTCATTCCTGCTATTCTAATGAGAATTTGGCTGGGATCTGTAGGGAACATATTCTCTACAAAAAGGGGAAAAATACTGTTATTTTAATATATATCCTAACTGAATAATAAAAATTCAGAAAACAATCCTACTAATCACAGTGATATTGATGCTTAGGGTTTGTGATAATGCAGAAAAAGCCTCACACACTGAGAATATTTGTACGAAACAGCCTCTAACTAATACCTGCCCCAGAGAAGGGGTTGAGGGTGCACAAAGACTTCAGGAATGTGGGGGGGGGGGGGGCCGGGGGGGGCAGAGACGACGGAGCTGGGACAGCAGATCCCAAATGACCTAAGGGATATTGAATACCATAAAGCATCATGCTCAACAAGAAGCTAGGGAGGTGGTTGGCCGGGGTCCACTGTTTGGAGGTCATTTATCTCAGTTAATACATTCTTCTTGTCTCAACCCATGAGTTTACTTGTTTTTACCCTTCCAGTTTTGTTCCCTTTATCCTGCTTGGGGACAGGGAATAAGCAAAAAGCTGTGTGGTGCTGAGTTGCTGGCTGGGGTTAAGCCACAACATGAGTTTCTGCACGGTAAGTACTTCGATTTGAGAGCTGAAGATATATTACACTTTTGGGTAATGATCTGTCTGTCATGGATCACAGTCAACAATTATACTTTTGAAGTGAAAAATAAAGTGCAATTGAAAAGATTTGTTTTTCCTTCCAACTCATTTGTACCTCTCCTATTCAGATTATAGAATTTCAATAGGGAGCTGGGAAATATGTTCCTGCAGCTACAGTGTCACAGTGAAATAGTGTCCTCTTGATAAGGTTTATTTGCTCATTATTGAGTGGAGTGGGTTTTTTTTTGTTAAATCAGAATTATAACAGTGACCGTCTCCTGCAATATCATAGATATAGCTGAAATTTAGAGGGAGTCCCATGTAAAATGAATTCTTAGGGATGATAACACGTTTCATGTCGCAACCTAGCTGTGGGGAAGCACTGATACTTGAGAACACGTGGAAGGTGCAAGGCAAAAGTTGTAGGAAACTTTGAAAGGAAGGAGACAAAGCAGGGGAGGAAATATAAATTCATTTTGTTTCGGTGGAAAACAAAAGGATCATAGTGTCCTATTGTGGGTAATGTACTACCCACCAGTGGCTCTCATGGGCTCCTTAAAGGTTTTGCCATTTCAAGCGTGTGTCAAGAATTGAAACCTGGCTCCAAATGGAGGCACCTCAGTTTGGGGGCTTCTGTACGCTTCTGCAGTGTCTGACACATCCCTGTGTGGATGGTGGATAGGACACATGCCCTGTGGGACATACCACCTTGAATATCAAAGACCATCAATGATATCCCAAAGTCTTCAAGAAAGAGACGGCACAAGGCAGTGGTCCTGATCATCTCCTACAGCAGATGGTTCTTCATTGTCCCAGTCTCTGCCTTTGCCATTTGCAAAGGACTTTCCAGAGGCCGGAGACAATGGCTAAAGGAAAATACAACCAGTGCCAGTAATTACCTTCTACATCTTCCCCTGGTTTTATTCTACTACTCAGCTTGCCAAATAGCAAAGCAACACTAAAGAGATGTTACAGTATTGAAAATATAGCTTCTGATATAATAAGATTTTAATAACACCATTTATTAAAATGTAGACCAGACTATGAGAGAATAATCAATATAGATCCAATACTTTATCTTGATTAGCAGTGGCTAGCAAGTCTTGGAAATTATTTACAAACTTCTTTTTCAAAAACAAACTTTTTTTTGTTTTGTTTTATTATTTTCTTGGCATTGATGAGAATATTCTCAGCAGAGTAGAAATTGATGTAATAAATGACTACACACAGTACGCTGTCAAATGCGCGGTGTAACAAGCTGCAGAAAATAGAGGACATTCTTCTTTCACCTATAGTAATTTTAGGAGTTGCTTGTAACTATAACAGACTAAATTTTCTGGGAGAAATGAGATTTTCATTTTCATGGTGCCTCTTTAATTTTTAGAGCTAAGATTTTAATATTTTTCCCCACATTTGTTTTAAATATAGAGCATTTAATGATAGCTAGAAAAATTGTATTTGTTTTTAGATGATTTATTTATTTATGAATTATTTGATAAGTTACACAAAAAAGACAGCATATACTTTTATTACCCATATTAATTATGCTCAGACTGTACTAAGCAATTCATAAAATATACAATATATCTTACATGACTGCAGTAATTCACAAAGCCATTGCGAGTTTCCCAGAAATGTAGGGGCACGGGGAAAACCAGACTGTCTTGAGCAAACTCCATAAACAGGATGTTCAAACTGATGAGTTTGATACGAGGGAGGCTTAAATTCAGAGAGACAACATGATGGAATAGCTTGTTAAGCATGCTTAAAGCAGCTTTTACTTCACTTTCTTATTTTGGTACATTTTTATATGTCTGGTTTCCATCAGCAATAAAACATGTCCTTCCCATGCTGTTAATGAGATTCTACTGACAGAGAGAATCAGGGACGAGTTCAACTACTTTTGTAAGTTGAGTCTTCTCCCAGTTTGAAGGAGAAAATATTCTGCTTTAAACTGAACTTGTTCTGTTGATCTAGTACAAAATCCAAACTTGAGAACCGGGCTCTTGGGATCTGATTACCCACACAACAGAGCACTTTCATTTGATATTCATTTCCATGTTATCTATTGGTATGCAGAACTTCATAGAATCACAGAAGAGTTGGGTTGGAAGTGACTTCTGCAAATATACAATCCAATCCCGCTCCTGAGGCAGTCACCTTGAGTAAGTGACACACGCAGATCCTGAGCGTCTCCAGAGAGGGAGACCCCATCACCTCCCTGGGCAGCCTGATCCAGTGCTCTGCCACCCTCAGTGTAAATAAGTTCTGTCTCATGTGGAGGTGAAACTTCTGATGTTTTAGTGTATGGCCACGGCTGTTCATCCTGTATTGGGCACCACTGAAAAGAGCCTGGCACCATCTCCTTGGCACCCACCTTGGAGATATTTATATGCATTGATGAGATCCCTTCTCAGTCTTCTCCAGGCTTAGCTCCCTCTGTCTCCTCTCACAAGAGATGCTCCAGACCCCTCATAAACTTTGTTGACCTCTGCTGGACTCTCTCCAGGAGCTCCTTGTCTCTCATGTACTGAGTAGCCCAGCACTGGACACAGCACTCCAGATGTGCCTCACTAGACCCAAGTACAGGGAAAGGATAACCTCCCTTGTCCTGCTGGCCACACTCTTCCCAATGCCCTCCAGGGTACTACTGGCCCTCCTGGCTGCAAGGGCCACTGACAGTTCCAGAAGGTCAGCCCGCAGCCTGTGCTGGTACTTGGGGTTATTTCTCCCCAGGTGCAGGACCCTACACTTGCACTTGCTTCTCCCTGCCCAACTTTCCAGCCAAAGTCCCACTGAATGGCAGCACAGTCTTCTGGTGTACCAGCCATTCCCCTCAGTTCAGAGTCATCAGCAAACTCAGCAAACTTGGTACACCATGGCTGGTACTCCCATCTGTTCATCCAGGGATATTCGTATTTCTAACTGCTATTTCTCACCATTCAACCTAACCCCCAGGGCTGTCAATGTGGTCATATTAGTTTCAGAACATCCTGGGAAGTTTTTCGTTGTGCAGAACTTAATTAGTTCTTACAGCCTGCTCATTCGCTATTATTAGGGCAGAGAAAAACATACACACCCCTACTGCCTGCAAACCATTAATGCTAAAGCGTGGCACCAATCTTTGTGATGTATAAGCAATCTCTGCTCTCTCATTGGGAAAGGAAAGTCACTTCCCATGAAAACGTGAGTTTCCAGCTACACTGAGGATTACTATTGCTGCAGGAGATGCACTGCTGAAGAAGAGCTCCTGTCTCCTTCACTCGTAGCTCTGAGCTAAGATACTGAGTCTTCTGAAGTCTGCTTCCATTTTGAAATGTATTTTATTATCTTTTATGTTCACACACTGAGGAGTTAAAAGGGCTTTTTCATTATAGAAAGGCAGCATAAGTGTGAGAGAGTTCCGTAAAAAGTAGCCATCACTGAGGAATTAGAGATCTTGCATTTTTTCTCAGGGTCTGAGTTCTTAATACTGAGATGTCAATACTGATTCTGATAATCTGGGAAGTGGGTAAAATCAATCAAAGGAGCTAGAGAAGCTGACTTTGAGACAGACATTTCTTCTCTTACTACACTGCTACTTAACACAGCCAATCAAATACCAGTATAAATCAGGATTCTGTAGATGAACTGCAGACAGATGGTAGAGGACTGGGTAATTTGAAGTCTAAACGTTTCTGTTGTTCTTGTCTTGGGAGCACAAAACTGCCCATAACCTTGAGGGAATGGTTATGGTTGGCATATCTGTCATAGTGTAGAGCATCCAAAATATTAAGGTCAAGATAACAAGAAAACATCGCAACCCAGCTAGCCTCACAGTTGATAGATTGTCTAATTATCTCAGTCCTGGGATGAATAAAAACCAGAGCCATTCCCAGGAGATCCTTCGTAGGAGCTAGGCTGACAAAGGTTTAGTCATGTATGGCTTGTCAGGTACTTAGGAATAGAAGAAGATGGAAGTCTTTATGTACTGCCACCATTGGTATCTTGTCAAATATGAAAAAAAATGGCTGGTGTCTTTGACAGTTGTTTCTCACAAGTATCCAGGATCTGGGCTGGGCTGATTACATTCATGACTCAAAAATAAAAAAGTGAGATGCTGGAATTAAACTGCCTAATAGACATCAGAGATTATGGTGAATTGATGCCATCCAGTCAGGAGGTTTCTCAATCAATCACACAGAAAGTAAAGAGATGAAGAAAAAACAATCCAGTGCCCACTAACTGTTAGAATGAAAGTAGCATTAAGTATGCAACTGCCAGTGTGGCTTCTTTAAGGAGAAGAATGTTTTCTCCAAATCCTGACTCAGGCTAAGCCTGGAAATAATGCTTGGAGATGGATTATTCATTTTAATTTTCTCCTTTGCAGACAGTGACAAAAACGAGAGTGAAAAGAAATAATTTCTCCCAACTAGCCTGTCAAAAGTGCTTTTCTTGAGGACCACAATACCTTCTTAGACCTGCACTTACACTGTTCTAATTTATACCAGAGTTAGGACACCTGAATTTTGGAAATATTGATAGTGTTGTGAGGGACATTTTTCCTTTACTACTTCATGTGCTAAGAGGAGAGAAGGGACAGAAATTGTGACCACAGTTTTTTTGCTAACACATTTCTGTTTTAAATGGTAATGAGCTATGGGCTGGACATATAGGATGCACAGGTCAAGTGTAGCCTTCTGATTCTCTCAAGGAAAAGGAAAAATACAGTCTCTGCAGAGGTCTCTGAAATTTGTGACTGTTTCTAGAAATGGCATTTCTTGTATCAGAGGATATAAATGGCAACTAACACTGCTTCCTCCCTACCTTCTAGGAGAATTTGTGCATGGGATTTTATATTCACCTGGATCAAGAACAGTTTGTAAAAGGTCCTCTGGAAAAGACATAATTATAGAACTCTGCAAATGACAGAAAAGAGCTGTAGAAGAAAAAAAAGTATGGAGATTTTAGGCTAGGAAATTAGTGAGGGGGTTTTATAATAAATTTAGAGGCAAGGGAGAATTCTTCCCTGCAGAAAATGAGAAAAAGACCCGTTCAGACTTCCTGCATATCAAAAGTAAAAAACAAGAGAAGAAAGAGATATTATTAGTGGGAAGACACTGGAGCTGATGCAAGCACTAATAGCTTGAGTACTATAGCACAGGAGTACAGGATTGCTTAGGATCATGCTGATATGATCATCCATCAGACTACAGAACTGTGGAACAAAACATGGTTTGTTATGATTGAGGCTTGCTTCTGTTTTGTGTGTTTTGGAGGTGCAGTGACAGAGTTGTGTTCAGGCTTTACTTTAGACTTGTGTTGACTTGGGCCATTTACAGTCAATTGAGCTGTAAGGCTGTCCCTGGTCATTTGGGCAAAAAAAGAGAAAAAAGGACAACCTAAGAATTGTTGTCTTTATTTCATTATGACACTGGTTGTGCTGGGAGCTGCCTTACCTTTGGCAGCCTTATGTGCACCTAACCTTATCTTTGACCTCACTTTTCCTGGGAGACAGCCCTTTACTGTCTGAAGCAATGGAATCATAACAGTCTTCCCAAGCATAGGACCTCTAAAGAGAGGTGAAGAAGGGGTGGACGGTCACAATTAGTCAGGGTCTTTTGACAGAGGGGAACTGGCTCATTTCGAATGTCATTTGTCACAGTGCAGAAACACCTGTAGGGTGAGCTGGGATGATAATCCTACAGAAAAAAAAATCTCAGTTACTCTCTCCCTGTTTTCCGTATATATGTAGAGCAGTCACAGATGGTCTGTGGAGGGCAGGGTTTATGGATATAATTCTAATAAACATAGTTTACTATGAGCTTACAGCAAGGTCCTCAGTACCTTAAGTTGTAAGGGAGGGCAAGGCAGGAAGCACTGCTGGACTTGTGGCTCTATGCAGTACACAAGGTGATGCTGAGGCAATGATACTCTAAGTATCCCCTTCCCCTCCTCAGTGAATCACAGAATGTTCATTTGGACCTTAACTATGAAGGTCTACAAATTAATCCTAATTAACATTAATTTATTATGCTTACACATTTAAATTATGAAGATAAGTATAAACCCCATGTGGATACACAAACAGGTATGTGATATCTACAAACATAGTCTTTTTTATTGCAAAGCAAGGTAAGCTGCAATAAGATTTTATGTGCTGGTTTGTTATATCTGTTTTGTTTTATCTGTTTAGTTTTCTTATTAAGGGTGTAGAAGAAAATGCAGCTTATTTCTGTACTGAAATAGCTGAGACCGTCAAGACTTCCACTGTGGACAAATTCTGATAGCAAAGAGCTTTCTTTTGTCAGTACTCATTACTATTTGTGGTTCCTAGGAGGAAGGTGGCAAAGTCCATAACACTGGAGGAAGAAAAAGCCAGATAAGTGCATCTAAAGCTATTTATACAGCCATCCATATATCTATCTCTGCTTTTACCCCTTGTGATCTGCTAGAAAACACCAGGTGAAGCTGGTATATTTAGAGTAGGATTTAGTTGGAGATGTATCCAAATCTCTGTGGTAAGTCACCCTGCTGGCTCAGCCTTGCAAACAAGTTTGGCACATTCCCATTTGTCACCTGGGAGTAAATCATGCTTTTAGAGGCCTGTCTTTCAGCACACAAACATTGCTCCTGAGGTGCCGTGAGAGATGCGAAGGGAGATTTGTTCCAGGTTCCTGCCTTGCTCCTGTGCCTATTGCCTTGAGTTAACTGTCAGTTTACTGGAGTAAAAGCTGCTAAGAAAAGTGACTAATAAAACACACAATAGATGGCTTACACACACACTCTGTGCTGAACAGGTGAAATAAAAGAGACTTACTTTTCATAGATAGTTGTGCTTTCTTGTGGATTGCTCTGAGCTTGGCAAAGTGGCGTTTATGGAAAGAGTGCACTGCTGGGATTAGATATGCAGGTGGCAAAGGGCCTTCTTTTACTTGTAAACATTTTCTGCTGGATGGAACTACTATAGCCTTGAGCCATACACTTGGTAAATATCTGTCCTCTGCAGATGACCTGGCATCATGAGCAGAATCTCATTTTAGGGGCTAAAAGTCCTCCCTTTCCCTTAGGGGATTCACTGTTCCTAATGTGTTCCCAGAAGAGGTTTGTCTCTCTCGGCTTAAACATGAAGTGGGCAGTTTCCCTGGAGATTTGGTTCTGTATTCATCAAGCCTGACGTGATGGCTTGCTTTCTTGAACACATCTAAGAAGTAGCTGGAAATAGTGTCATTCTTACTACCAAACATCTATCTTTGCTAGAGTCCCTGAGGTTAAAAACCCTGAAAGTGCAAAGATGCAAATAGCTGTAAATTAATATAGGCAGTATCAATAAATATAGGCAGACAAATATTCAATTTTAAAACATGGAAAACTGGTATAATCCTCAAAGCCTGGTAGCTTATGTTACAAGTCTGTATTTGCCTTGCATTTTTGTTCACTGCTTCCTTCACTTTTTAGTATATGAAGACCACCCTGGTGAAATTCTACCTTCTTCTATCAGGAAGGATAATCTTGCGCTTGTGAGATTTCCCTAGGGTTTCTGAGTGATCTTTTGGAGTTGCTTTCAGAGTTCTTTATATTCCTGTCTCCTAATGAGAAATCATTTTTCACATAAAAAAGTCTTCTACTTCGTCTAGTGTGCTTCTAAATGAACAAACCAGGAATCTTTTAAACTGACAGGCAGAAAAGCATTTTCCGTCTGTGTTAACAATGTGTCACTGCTATGGAGTCTCAGCTTCCTTCTGCTTGCCCAAATTCCAGTTGTTTTCAAAGAAAACAGAGCTTTCTGAAATTTATGTCAACAAATGTGTGTACACATACACATAAGGATATGTAAGTGTGCAAATTGCTGTCAATTACTACTTTTTTTTTAAGACCTGGTGTATGCTGGTTGTCCACAGCAGTGAAAGGGAAAAGCTATTTTCACCTTAAGTCAGTCATTTGCAGTGACTGCAACTATGGTTTCAGTATCTCATGCTACTCATTTTAGACTTACATTGGGGTGAAGCTGGCAAACAAATGAGAGTGTAATGGATTAGGCATCAGAGAAAATTGGAAAATACAAATAAAGTTAGGTATTTAATGCAGTGTTTTTCTCCTCTGTATAGTTATCACCATTTTGAAGCCATCTATTTTGTAACTGAGCTATCTCTTCAATTTTACCAACATTAAAATTAATAGTTGAACAATTTTTAAATATTTGATCTGATTTAAGACTATTTCCACTTTTCTGAGTAAATCTTCAGATAATCAGAGATTCCAGATGAAGCAGAAAAATATGCAATACTTTTCTGGATGGGAAAAATGTTATGATCCAGATTTGCAATCTTCTAAATGTTTTATGGCAGACAGTAAATGTAGCTATCTCTGACTGACTCATACAGCAGGTACAAGTAATATATACCATGCTGTGCATTCATCAGCCAATGCTTTTAAACACATAAAAGTTGTGGATTTTTTTGTATTTCTTTACATTTTTTTGGGGTATTAGTTAATTACTTAGTTAATTAATTAGTTAATTAATTAGTTAACTCTGGTGTGAAACTGCATCCATTTCAGAGGTGCTTTATACTAAACTCAGTAGCTTTGGGGAGTCTCTTTGAAAAGGACTCATTACCAGAGGAATAAAAATCAATACAGTGCAGATTTAACCAGCCCTAGGAGTGCAGGTTTGGGCATGGAGGATGTCAAAAGGACTAGACAGTCTGAAGCTTTCCCAAAGGGGGATTGGTGGAAGGTGCTCTCTAATGAAGAAATATTTCAGCTGCTGGACTATTTTTGGGAACACTGGGATAGAGAAATCATTAAGCTGTCTTAGAGTTTTCTTACACTTCTGATTTTTTTTTCTCTCTCCTTGGTAAGATCTTTGGCTGCACTGCAGTCCCTGGCAGTCTTTAGAACTGGAGAAAAACAGCACTCTTTCATGTTGACAAAGAAAAGGCAGAAAGAATAAAGGCTTTTTTATCCATTTTCTTTATGATGAATGAAGATGGCTAAAAATTATACTTCAAATTTTTACTGTTTTGATTTTCTGCATAAGAAATGCACTTGAAAATTATGCTTACTTTTTTAAAGGCTGTTAGAATGATTGAAAACCAGACATAAGAAAGTATGTAGGCGATTAACATCTGTTTGACGGGAACAGTTAGTAGAAAAAATTTCTTTGTCAAATGTTCACCAATCCTATCTTTTTAAATGTGGCTAAGAAAAATGATCCTATGCTTAATCTTTGAAACATGTAAAAAGTAAGACATAAACTAAAAAAGTCCTGTAAGTAGCCACTGACAACAGAGAAAGCCAAACAACGGCCAGTATATGACTTGACGTTTTCAAGGGAAAACAACACCAAAATGAAGATTGCTTCAAGCCTTATTTCAATTGCCTTTACACATTATGAAGGAACACGAAGGAACCCAAGCATATTTTTCTTATCTTTGCTGGTCACATTTCAAAACTGTTTTTAAACAGGCAGTCAGTGAAGAGGTAAGTAGTTAGGATAATATGTCATTATGCAACTAGTGTTATAGCTAGGAAGTAGTTTTGTATCTTGCAAGTGTGCAGATAAGGAAAAAATCTTTCAGGAATGGTTCTTTATTAAAAATAATAATCCTCTGATGTAATTAGAGCTGTACTTGATGGTGAAAAACATGATTAGGAATCCACTCTCTCATTTTGCTGTGCTCTTGATTGAGTTGCACTGCTCACATTTGTTGATAAAGTCTCTCTTCTTGCTATGCAATGATACAGGATCTCGTTCTGCTCCAGACATTTTCCTACTCAGACACTGTGACACACAACAGGCCTTTTAAATAATGCCAGTGTTTTCTATAAGGTCAGTGAAGAGTGTTATTCACAACCCTCTTTATGTCAGGCAGCGGAACATTGCCTCAAATTGTATGTATAGTCATATATTTTTGAGTGCCTAGTGGGATTTTTATCCTGATTATTAAACTGTCCTTTCTGCTGAAAGATTCTCCTGAGAAAGGATCAACACCTCTTGTTTAGATGATGGCAGTAGGTCACTTACTGGGAGCACAGGCATGGGGAAGAGGTATGCTGAGAGGTCAGTACTCCCGTCTAACACTGCAGCTGTACAGTTCCTTGCCCTGTGATGCAGCTGTAATCCTGTCCAGCTTCCATCCCCTCCTTCCTCCCACTTCCCACTGGGATTTTTTCTTTTCTTTCTGATTTTATGGACACTGTGATCACTGGGTAGAACACATCTTGCCATTTGTCTTCTATGTTGATTTTATTTTAGGACACTCTCACCCAATGGAATAGCTATCTAACTGGGCTGTACTTCAGTGACTTCCTTTTGAGCATCATTCCTAAATTATGAAAGCTGCTGCTTAAACAGCATTTCCCACAAGAGTTTCCATAGCATTTTGAACAAAGAAACCATCAGTGGGGCTCTTGCTAGCACCGTATCTTTAAGAATGGTGTCAGCAACGTTGGCCATAGCATATGACACACTCTGTTTCTGTAAAGGTAGAAGGCATCCACGCTGTGCTGGGGCAGCCATGTAACAGTCTCCTGCCTGCAGAAAGAGGCAGCCTCCCTGTGTGCTGCTGTCCTTTCAGCATGTGTGAGCTGATAGGGCTGAGATCTAACATGCTGTAGTGTTGTTCATGGAAAAAAAACCTCTTTCTTCTTAGACAAAGAACTGTATTTACTGTGGGATAAAGCTGCCACTAACAAAATTGGAGAGGAAGGATTCTGCACCCCTGAGCATCTGGATGCAGATGTGCGCTTCAAGAATTCAACTTCCAAAGACTCCTTTCTGTGTCTTAGTCCTCCTAAGATATGCCAAATAGCAAAGCACAGACATACTTTTACCTTCCTCCAAAGTATTTCTGTTACCATTTCTTATAGTAGAATTCTGGGAAAGGAAAGATTTCTTCCTGGCCATTTTTGTTGGTCCTTTCCTCTTTCCTATTACTTGTCAACAGGCTGATGCAGGAGAACAAAATTGTCACGGCATAAAATCATATGAATGGCCTTGCTGCTTTGGAATAAAGCTTTATTTAGCTAAGTGGACTGTTTATAATGATTGTATGGGGAAGAACAAAAACTAGGCAAGCATCCTTCACCTTATATATTCCCAGATTCCAAGTATTCTCCCCTGCCAGGATTTCCTGAGCCTGTTGAATTTGATCTAGTAGCACTCAACAGATCAAGTGCACCTCCAAGTTTTTGCACTCATTACATACTTTGGCTAGGAATTCCACCAATCAGTTTTACCATGCTGCATGAAGAAAGTCTTTATCTTCACTTTTATCTGTCTCTGACTAACATCATCTTATGGCCACTAGTCCTTGTGCTGGAGGAGACAGTGAGGATCCAATCCTTGTCTGGCCTTCTGGAAGCTCTTTGAATTTTGAAAACCTCAGCTGTATCTCTTTTCAGGATGTGTCTTTGCCAGCTGAAGAGTCCAGCTTGTCCTTGGAATTGATTCTATACCTTGAATTTCCTTGGTGCCTTCTACTGAGCCTTTTTAAGTGCTAGCACATATTGTTTGTATGTTTTTCACCCATGGGAACCAAAAGTATCAAGGTGTGGGTGTTATCTGGCAGGACATTTCGGCTTTTGTTCTCCGTTCCTTTTCTTATAATTTCTACTCTTCCTGAACTGCCTTCAGTGCTGAACTGATATTTCCATAGTATTTTGGATCACAGCCCTGACTCACCTTTGCTGACTTACTGTAGATCTTTTGTCTGAAAAAAACCCCTACAAAAACTAGGTGTGAAAGCTCTGTACACCGTCCACCATTGGTCTGTATGTGTATCTGCTGCTCCAAGTTCCTGTCAATATGCTTGGATAGCTATAGGGCAGTCTGTAACCTTATGTCTGTTTTATACCTTCCCCCACAGAAGCCCTGAGACTAAATAAATGCCTATTTTCTTATCAAGTTGTCATGCACTAAGCAGGCAGAGGACTTTCTGCAGTGTGTGTGGAAGTGGACTCAAGGCCAGAGAAAAGGATGCAGGAGGATGCTGGGTCGTGGAGACAGTCAGAGGATGAATTATCACAGACAGAATCAGTCTGGAGCTGAGGACATTGCCCACCACATCCTGTGTGCAGCACTGCAGAAAGCAGCCTTAAGCTCACTCTCTCACAAAGAAGCTGGAGAAGTCCCAAGCCATAAATTGTTCTATGCTGGGAAAGAATTCTGGCAAATTATCGGTCTATAGCTACCCTGTTCTTATGTCCTTCCCTAGCTATCTATTTTGTAGCCCCATTAGAGACATTCTTCTGTTTATGTTTCTTGGCTGCAACAGAGCAGTATGTATCCTCACTAAACCATCTCCATTTTGCTGTCCCTGTAATAGGGGGAAAGATATGCACACTTTCTTGCCAGCTTTCTCCTTTGGCTGTCTCAGATCTGTGTGACTGTATTGTAAGAGCAGCTTTTCATGGTCTGTTGCTTGTGCTTTGGTTCTAATTATAAATAAGAAATACATCAGAATCCATTATTGCTCTTTTTTTTCCCCAAGTAACTTGCTAATTTCCAAACTTCAGAAGAAGTCAGTTTTCTGTTAAAGTTTGAGTCTTCTTGCTCATTCTAAATTTTCTGTGTGTTGTAAATACAATGCCAGCCAGTTGTCAAGTGCAGCTGCTCTGTGAGCTCCTTTGGATTGCTACTGCATGCCTGTATATATGGTAGCTAACTCCTGTGTCCTTGCACTGTCTGCTGTATCCGCTTTATTTGAGACTGGAAATATTTTAGCAGCAGACAACAGAAATTTTTTATGGACATTTCAGAGAGGTCATAATTCAACCCCCTTAAAATATTTTCTTTTCTTCATAGTGCGATAAAACATCCTTCTTTTTTATGTAGCTGGAGTACCATTGGATTCAGGTAGAAACTTTTCTCACATTTCTTTGGCTCTTTTGTGAGGTTAGAAGGAAAGGTAAGTAACTGAAACAAATTCCACAAAACATAAGTGGTATATAGGAGGCATGAAATGCAGAGATAACTGCTCCACATTTTAAGCCTGTCTCTGTAAAGACTTGCAAAATATTTGGATCTGGAAACAGATAATTTGCATTAAGTCCCAATACAATGTATTAGAGCAAACCCACACCCATTGCTAAACTATAAATGTTTGAATTGCATCCTGCTTTTCATGGAAGCTTTAGGTTGCTTTGATAATATTATGTAGGATTTTTGTGATTGGCTTGTTATATTGTTTGGTTGGGGTTTTTTCCCTTTTTTCTTTTTTCCCAAATGCAGAAGAATGTGATTAATAGCATGTTTAATTTCACCAAGACTTAAACTTGGACATATTTTGATACATTTGGTCTGTAGCTAACTGCTGTAACAAGTGTCATTAATTACTGGAAATGGGATCCTCAGGAGCAATGTGCATCATGCCCATTTTTGTGTGTTACACATCTTGCGATAAACTCCCAAATCCTCAAATGTAGCTGCGGCACTTTGGGAAGGAGAGGAAGATTTTGACTCTTGGAAGAGCAATGTGCGAGTTTTGCACATTCTACAGGGAATGCAGCTGTGGCAGAAAGAAAGCCTCATTTTAAAAAATGCATAACTTTTGTTTAACTAGCTTGGTGTCTGGTCTGGAACAGAGGTATCTCTGTTATTTGGGATGTGACTCTTGCTCCTCCCGTCAGAAGTAGGATGTAGTGAGAGTGCACTGTACCTTTGTGTTGTACCTTGGAGGCAACCTGGGGATGCACAGAGCTGGTATCCAGGTGTAGGCCAGCTGTGCTCTGTCAGATCACCAAGATGATTGTGCCTGTAGGGAGGGTTCTGGTGGTTGCCCTGTGACTGCTGCTGAGACTGGGGCACTGAACCCTGCATGGCTGTGCAGCGTGGAGCCTGAAGCATGCACCACTTCTTTGGGGGCATTTGATGAGATTTCAGGACAGTTGTGTCCTGTCTGCTATTTCTGGACCACTGGTTTTCCTTGTGCCTCTGTAATCTTGAAGGATGGTGTAGGTAAGGCACTGCAGAAAGGTTGAGGGAATGCTATTCCTTGTCTGGAGGTGCAACCTACTTACTTGGGGTAAAGAACACCACCACCGACTTTGTAATGTTTAGATCTTTCGAAGCCATGGACTTCATGAAAAGTGACACGGCCCTCCAGAGAATCAACAACTATATGTTTTAAAAAAGAAAAAAAAGATGGAAAGTTAGAACTGAGAATTACACTCAAGTTTTGTGCAGAATCACAGCCGACCCTAGCAGAAAAGATTTCTCTGTCAGCGTCTAGTAATTTTCTTAAGGGCAGATAAACCTTTTGTTTCCATGATTATGAGAAACTAAGGGAGAAATAAATGAAACAAATAAAAAAACCCCATAAATCCTCTAAAAGCAAAAGAGCTCATTCCCACGTATTTTTACTTGCTTACTCTTCTGTAGTACTTCTGTTTTTCAAGATAAATGTGCTGCACAAGCACACAACTGGCACAGCATGGTTTGAAGTCTTTTCAGCAGAAAAACAAAAAGTGAACTGCTGAGGGAAACGTTTTCTTCTCAAACTTGAGGGGAGCCTTTCCAGTTGAGATTTGTATGTTGCTAACTGTGACTCACACTAAAAAGCCTGTCAAAGATAATAAATCAACAGGAAAAAAATAAGGTCAAAGAAAAAGTGAAGTCATAAAAAAAGAATTAATTTCAAAGCTCATCTGCTAGTGCCTGGTACAACAGAAAGCCTCTTTCCTGTTACAGCTGAGCCTACTGATCTGAGAGTTGAACCTGCAGAAACAACTACTTATTGAAAAAAAGGTTGTCATTTAAAAAAAAAGTAATGAACAAAAATGCCCAAGCAGTGGCACAGCAGCTGCCCAAAGTCAGCATACGTATTGTCAGAGGAAATCAAAAAGAAGATGGAAAGGGCAAAGTAATTATGCAGCAAATTCTTTTGTTTCACATGTGCTGGTGTTCCAGTGGTGTTCTCAGATCCTAAGAAGATCTTATCTGAAGATCAAATTTTGTGAAAGTATTTTGGTCTTAATTGCCAGGAAAAGATAACAGCACACAGATATGGTCTTTATACTGTCCTTTTCAATATGCTACCTAGAATTTAGAAAATAATATTAAAAAAAAATTAAGGTCGTTTATGGGTGTTGTTGATTTTTCTTTTTTCCCCAAAGGTTAATTTATAGAAAACAAAAGCAGCCTAAACTTTACAAAATATATACCCGATTTTGAGGTTAGAGATGCAAGAGGAGGTCTGCCTCTTTTCACTAAGGTAAGAATATATAGAAATATTGTCAGATCAAGCTGAGTCTGTATTTTAGATGTCTTCCTGACAACAGTCATTAGCAATTCATGAGGAAATACTTCATTAAGTAAATAACATATAAATTATGGGGTAATTTAAAAATGCTTCCAGCTCATTAGAATAGACTGATTAAAAAGCAGATTTCTTGAATAACATCCTCTCTTAATCCATGATGACATTGAACCTGAGTTTCATTCTATTCCTCTGAAGTCCAATTATGTAGGAACTTTGCACATTTTTTCCTCCAGCTTACATACCAGACCCTAGATCCAGAGATGCTACTTCCCTTTTTAGATGCCACTGAGGTGGGCTGTTAAAGTGAATAAATCCTTACACAAGCAGACACACTGATCTGGAAATGGTCTACCTGTATGGATAGGCTTCAGCACCTGCATGAAGCTACAGGAAACTTTCTGATTCTTAGTAGTTCTCATAGAAAATTTGAGACAAGAGACTGCTCCTTCCTCAACCCTTCCTCATTCTATTGAGAATCTGCAATCCTTTCCACTTGAAATCAGTGCTTCAGCTTGTTGGGATAGTCTCCAAACAGTGTTCTTTGAATACTGAAGATCTGCCAGAGAGATCAGCAGCAATCAAATGTGAAGAGTTCCTGGATACAGATTTTGGGAAAGTTCAAAAAAGGAACTCTGAGCCTGCTCTACAGACAGCATGGAATGTGCCTACATGAAATGCACAGCTATAGTAGGGTCCACATCATCCAAACTGAGTGTCTCTAGAAGAGTGCTAGGGCCCCATAGCTGATTTTCATTTGTGGGAAAACTGGAGTGCAATTTTACCTAATTTCTGCCAGAGAACTGCCTGATGGGAAGTCAAGATAGACATGAACCTCTCATGTCCCTGAGCTAGGATTTTGGAAGCGCTCTTGGGGCCAAAGAGGTACACACAGACACATATACACATAAACTATTTTGACTTCACTGGGACTGAGATTTTTGTTAGCTTTGCCAAGGAAATGTAGAAATTATGTTGAAATGGGTTCATGTGGCGAGTCTTTGGCAACTAGGGGCTGCATAGGTGGCCTCTGTAGGAAAAGGCCAGGAGCTGCCTCATGCCAGACACATCCAGCTCCAGCTGGCTCTGCAATGGACTGCTGCAAGGACGCAGCTGAGCCCATCAACAGAGCTGAAAGCCCCTCTGTACAAATGTCTTTGTGAAAAAGCAGAACACACTGTACAGTCAGAGGAAAAAGGGAACAAAAAGGAAACAGTGAGAAACATCAGAAGGAGCACCAAGCTGAGAGGATGGAAAGGATGTTCTTCATAATTGAACAAAGATCACCCCACAAAGGACCCACACATAAGCCCACACTGGAGCAGATACTTCCCTGATTGTACTACAACCCAAAAAGGCCCCATGTTAGCGTGTGAAATTGTGTGAGAAAAAAGAAGCAACAAAGAGAAAATGCTATGTCTTGTCCCTGACCACCTGCACTTCCTGTTGCCTCGCTGAAGCTGTTGAACATAACCTGTGACAGCAGTTGGGTGGGTAGAGAGGTGTCTGTAGTATAACTGAGCATGGAAAGGAGGAAAGGTGTTTCCCAAGCATCTACATATTTGTTTTTCTTTTTTGCTGTTTAACAATACCCAAACTGCTACCCAAATTATTTAGATAGTTAACAAATTACGTTCTCCAAGGCTGAGTCTGTTTTGCTGGTAATAGAAACTGTTAAATTATCTTTCCATTGTTATTTGAACATACTAGTCTTCTTGCTCCTTTTCCCATTTTCTTTCCCCATCCTGCTGGGGTAAGGTGGGGGAATGTGTGAGTAGCTGTGTGGGTGCTTGACTGTGAGATGAGGCTACACCACCACAAACATATCCCTTGTGGCTAGTGTCTTTATCTAGTCCCCAACTCTATATGACTTTCCATTTGAAAATAAAAGGTTGTAGTGATGATAAAATGTTCAACAATACCTGTAATTAGAGTTCTCTCATTAATGTCTAGGCAGCAAATTCCCAGCTTTACAGTGGACATCTCTTGATAGCATGGCACTCTGTCATTAATGACTAGATGAAGTAATCTGTCATTTACAATTCACAAATAAAATTGTGTTGAAATTATTAATAATAGCCATGCAGAAAGATGCAATCTATCTCTCTCCTGTGCCAATCTATGTATATGTATTCCATATAGAACTAAAATAATTTTTTTAATGCACAATTTCATATTATTTTATAATTTTAAGGATTTTGCTGACAAAAAAAATTAATATACTTTTCTCTGCAATTTGCAAAGCAGTGCACTTCTGGCGATGAAAGTGAAAAGATGCTGATGGAGTCTGAGGATGCAGAAGAAGGAAACACTTGGTTAAAGAAAAAATAATTAATTAGAATTAGCCAAAAATTGCTTAAAGATAGTCATGAAGCACTTCACCAACATCATTCTAAGTATCTAGGCCGCCATCCAACAAAACTCAGAACCATCTGCTTGGTTTCTGTCAAATGTATCACTGAAAGCTGTGTATAAGTCAGCTCATGAGGTTAAGCATGTGCTTAAGTGTTTTACTTGCAAGGTTGCAGGTTATTTTCAAATACGGAATGGAATTACATCACCCAAGCCCTGCAGAATGTAAGCCTGAGCCATTGCCTGCTAGGTTGGAAGCTGGGCTTATTCATGTGATTGTGATGGCATTGCCTTGACAGCATTCAGGGATGTATTGGACATAAACCTCTGTATAGAAGTAATTTCTTAGCTGAACACAGGTGCCTCTGACTTTCAGAGCTCAGTTCTGGAGCTTTTTGTCTATGGATGGCCATGAAGTACATTTAGCCATGTAATCATTCCAAGCAGCTTTCTAACTGCTGCTCTTTGCAAGTCAGATTATACCTGATCTGAAAAAGTAAAAAGCCATCATTTTACTTCAGGTCATTAGAGCTCTAATTGGCCATTACCTAACCAGAAACATATATCCATTATTGCTGTTATAAATCTTTCCTCTCTTTTTCCTTTTCTTTTTAACCAACTGGAAATGAGAGAAAATCTAGCTAGAACTGGCTGTCTACTTCTTTTTTTTTTTTTTTTTGCATTTCTGAATGATTTGGTGTCCAGTTTGGGGATGGGTTTTCCTCAAGTACTAAAAGTGTTACTTATGTTTAGGTTTTCAAATGTGTGCATCACGACAGTTGAGTTATATTCATTAAAAAAGGATTTGGAGTAAATATTCAATTTTCCTCGTGTTATTCTGAGCAGTCAGTTGTTAAAGATGGTGTGATAGCCAAAGCCAAAACCTTGAATCTGGAAACATTTGGATTTTGTCATCCTATTAAAGGAGGAGGGTGTATATCAGAAAGATGGATGCCAAAACAGTGACTCTCTGGCAAGAGAACTAGTTGAAAAATAGGTTCCTTGGAAACTGCTTTATGCTTCATACATGCTATCTTTTAGATAACAGCTTTTTCTTATCAAAACACACACGTGGCAGAAAGTACCTGTTTGTAATTTTCTTCCTCTGTTTCAGGGAGAAAGAAAGGTTAAAAGAAATTGACAAATTCAGAAAATTTTCCCTTTCTTCTGACCTGTTTTTTCCTAGTTAAATTATTTTCCACTCCGAAAGGAAATGCAAGATGATTTATGTATGTCAGTCCTTCAGCTTAGCTCATGGTACTGATGGGAGCTAACATTTAAAGGCTGAGAACTGGTTTACTCTCTCTGAAAGTGTTTCATGAGAGGGAAATGCCACAGAACTTTTTTCTAGTGCTTGATAGAGTATTTTAATTAATTAATTAAATTAATTAATTTTAATTTTAATTTTAATTTTAATTAATAATCAATATTTTTGAATTTTAATTAATAGTTATTAACACATATCGATTATTAATAATTATTAATGGTATTGTTAATAATTAATAAATTATTTATAATGGTTATAATTAGGTCCTAAAGACTAATACAAGTTATTTATTTTCCAATGGTGACAAAGGATAATCAACTTTGATTTCCTCAAGCTTGCTTATGGATTTCCTTTGAGCCCCAGGAAATATATGGATGCAGTTTAATGAATCAAGAACCCTGAAAAACAAACAAATCTTTCCAGAGAAAATGAAGGCAAAACACATATTTGGGTAACTTTTATGTAGAGTCACTTGAATGAACTATAATATTTATGAAGATTTGAACACGTATTTGCTTTAGAAGTCAGGCAAACAACATTATTATGGCTCCAAATTTTTACAGTAAACATGGTTTTAAGTCAGAAATTACATTATAGCTACTGCTTTACCTGCTGGTACCTGTGCAAATCTGAAGGATTTGTGAACTATGAAGAAGCACAAATTCAAGAAATGACCTCCAGTGAAAGCTCCTGCAGATTCCTAAAATAGAAGTCGGCTCTAATTTTATGATGGGATCCTAATCAGCTTCCAAAATTTTGGGATGGTTAATCTGTGTACTTCTAGAGTGTAATATCAGACTCTGAAGTATCTTCATCATATTTATCCTAATAATACTTGGTTTCTTACAAAAACCTAGCAGATTAAAATTTTACAGTGGGATTCATCATACCTATCTTTAGCTATCTAAACACAAAATATTTTTTCTGAGATGTCTGTACTGTTTCCACAGTAAAGGATGTGTGTCAACCATCTCCAGAGGATACTTCCCAACACCTTACAGTGGCTGTAAAGAGCAACCTTGATAAGTCCCTCTCAGACATATCTCTTTCTTTCCTTTGATGGTGATTGGAGGCTTGATGACTCAGTTGGACTAGATAACAAAGTTCAAGACCTGAAATATTTATTCCTCAAGACAGCGTCCAGGGAACAGGGTGATGGCCGTGACCTCTCACACTCTGTAGCAGAGATCCTGCTTTCATAAAAATAAATAATTCCAAAAGAAAAGCCCAACGGAATCAAACAAAATCAATAGGACAGTTCTCTGTGATGATGTACTCAGAAGTTATTTTTTGCTATGGAAACAAAATCTTCACTTTTAAAATATGCATCTTGAAAAACAGTTCTGTTTTGTTTTAGTGACTTTGTCTGATCTCAGAAACTGTAAGCTCTTTTCCATTGCCTATTCACAATATTTCATGATAATTTAGTTATTGAAATTCTGCTGGGTGTCTAAAAAAGGGAAAGCTTCCAACTGAGTGAAAATTAAGCTAGTCAATACATGTAAACCAAATTATAATTACTGCATTTAAAAGAGGTGAGGGTTTTTATTCTGAGTCTTTTGGTCCAGTGAACCGCTGGACAATAAGCATAAAATAATATAGCCAATAATAATTATTGAAATACAGGTGCATTACAGTCTTTATTGGAAGTAAAACCAAAATTGTGCTTACTGATGTGTCAGTGAGAGAACATCTCTAACCTTGCTGAGAAATAGAAATGGCAGTATGTGATTTAATTGGCCTTTATAAGTCATTTCTGTTTACAACCCCAAAATTTCTTGTGATGGCTTTTCTATATTTTTTGTTTCCTTAGTCCTATTTCATATATAAGGGAAAAAAATAAAAGAAAAACAAAAGGAAAACCAGCAACTTGGTGCAACTCTGAGTTATGTAGCTACAAAACACAGCTTGGTAGCCTACTATTATTGTCAAAAAATTCAGAGAAACTTGCTAGTGCTGGAAAAACTGATTATGCAAATAACAATGACTCATGCTGACCTGTCTTTTCTTTGGCTTCATGGCTTTGCAGCTTCTTGCTTTGCCTTGGTAAAGATAATAAATTAGTTCAGTCTGGATTATAGGGTTTTAACACAAGCATTTTCACTAGATGTGAAGTCTGTGGCCTTAACTACAAACTTTATATTGGTTGTAGGGAGAGTTGTACAAACAGGATTTGGAAGAGCAAGTTAAATCACAGAATCCTTCAAGAAAGAAATGCTCTTTTTGTTTTTGCTTCTCTGAAGTTCTGTAGTTTCTAGTGGTGTAGGTTACTATGAATTGCCTTTGTATGCTTTGTTAATCTAGATATGGCTCAATAGAGGTAGAGACTTGTATCTGCTGGAGTAATTTGAAGATTTTTCTGTTTAGGTCTTCAGGAACTGTGGTCTCTCAATTAATTTTATGAATTATCCTTGGAAAAATGTACTTCTAGCTCTAATTTGTTTTAATGGTAAAATACTATTTATCTATTTATGCTGTTCATTTATTTATTTTTAGTTTTAGGGCTTTTCCTATCTGAATATTGGCACCATGTAGCAGTGTCTGAATTAAAGTCTTCAGTTTAACTAAGAAGCCTCAGCCCCTTTGCAGTCACTGGGCAGCGGAAGGCACCCTCACAAAGGAATTCACATCTTAGGTTCAAAGGACAGTCTGAAGATGGTCTCTCTTCACTGCCCTTGAAGTGAATATGCATTCCTAAAAAATTGGGATTTGAATTGCACATGATTTATTGAGCTGTTACCAGAGCCATAATGTGACTGCAAAGATTGGAATGAATGCTTCTCTGTACCAATTTGGAAAGAACCGTATAAGGTGTTACGCCGTACTGCTGCAACTTAAGCAAGCCACAGAAATCCCAGCCTCTACTATTTGGCATCTCTAATTTCCTTGACTTCAGTAAGGATAAATGGGTGTATCAGGGCACTGTTTATTCTCTTTTGTTCTCAGAAACATTCCAGATTTAACAACCCTTGCATGATAATTTAGAAAAACATTAATGTACATGTTTCTTTGTGTTCCTTTGGCTTCAGCATGACACAGGACTCTCTTGGGTTTAAATATTTAAATATGCTTCTGAATATAGTCCATAATTCCTTTTTATGCCTTCAGGTGGAGTTGAAAAGCTTGAAGAATGATGTTAGTCACGAATAGTCAAAAATTAAGATCTTTTGTGAAATGCATTCTTTTTAGAATGAAATGAAAGCCTTAAAATGTAGTAATGAAAAAAGGAAGGAAATGAACTTCAGTAATTAGACCCTGGTGGGTGTTTCTGCACTGCCTGATTTTTTCCTGCTGTCCTGTTAGTTACTAAACTGTTTATGCAAATTGAGAGTGCTCCAGCCAGGGAATGTGAGAAGAGCTCCCTTTATAGCTTGGAGATTAATGCACTCATCTGAGCTGTAGGTAATCCTTTTTGAAGTTCCTGCTGTCAGCAAGAGTTCTCTGCATACCGTCCTCGTTTTGACCATAAATTTCATCTTTTTTTTTTTTTTTCCCTTGTTTTTTTTTTTTTTCCCCTAAGGGAATTTTTAGGGAGGGGCAATAAAAGAATAGCTTCGTTAATTGTCAATAATATTGGAAAAAAATATAAGGCAACCCCAAATCTTGATGTAAAAACAAATAATCAGGACAAGTAACTGAACTGACTTGATGATGTAAACTTTCTGTAATATTCTGGAAACTGGTCTTCTCTAGATACATAGTGCTGTCATTTCCCTGAATAGTAGGAGTGTTAAATTGTCATAGCCTTCAGCATACCAGTTTAAAAAAGGACAAGAAAAAAAAAAGTGACAATTGTTAAATGTCTTGCACAGCTCCATTATTGCCTGTAACATTGCGAAAGCAACAAATTCACACCCAGGATAAATGAGATAGATAAACCCATAGAGTGCACCCTCCAAAAATGATTTTAACTCATCATCAATAATGAGAAAAGTGCCTAAATATCTTAAAGGAGCACTTGAAATTTATGTAGTTTGACACTTAAAAAATTCACCAACATCCAACGTAGTATAAAAAAACAGGTCTGGAGGTTAAAAAAATGCACGGAAATCTGCAGTATAATTCTCAGCCAGCTAAGATTTCTTTTGAAAGAAAACTTAAATAAATTTTTTTTAAAAATAACCAAACCAAGGAAAATAACAATTTCATTTGAGAATATAAGCAAAATCAACACAAGGAAAAAAAGAGGCATGAGGAAGAGAAAATGTTGGGGGCTTAAATGTCAGCTTCTGCTCTGTCAGCTCCTGATGATAGTTCAAGATTCAGATAGCAAGAAAATGTGCTTTGCTGCCCGCAGTGGCTAAGAACTTTACTGTATGCTATATTTATATAGGCTGTAACACTTTGATTTGAGTTTGTTTCCAAGGAGATGTTTCTTTGTCACTTTATTGCTATTTTGTCACTTACTTTGAAACTTGGTGTTTTAACCAGTATCTCCATCCTGAGAGATAACAAAAGTTCTGGCCTCTCTTCACTGGGGAACTTATAAACATGCTTCAGCGTGAAATGAATTTAATTCATGGTAAAAATTGAAAGCATATCTAACTTCAGTTGTATGGTTCTGCCATCTTCTTTAACAAGTACCCTGCTCTCAATTTAAGTTTTTCCTCTTATGTATTTAGTGTCTGGGCATCTGTCAGCATCAATGGTCTCTGTGCAGGATGGTCAACCTATCTTGGGCCTATCCAGCATGTCAAGGCCAGCAGATCCACCTATCTTTTTGACACTCCTTATGGATATCTAACTGCAAATTTTGTGTGGCCAAAAGAGAGCTTTTAATTTTGTCCCAAAGTTCTTCTGCTCCATCTGTTGTTTTGGCATCTCAGGACTGCATCATCGTACTGCCTATCAGTCAGGTGTGTAACTTGGGCATTAGCTTTGACTTGAATGTCTAAGTTCTTCCACCTGGGATATGGCAACATATTTCAGATTTTTTTCCCCATGGCCTTCAAGCACATGACTGAAACTGTCTTAATGCACAGGCTCTTGTGCATTAATTACAGTGGGATGCTTTTGCTGACTGAGAGATGTGACCTTGCCTCAGCCATGATGATGCTGAATTCCACTTCCATAAAAGCTATTGCTTTGGTTTATGTCTTGAAGCTGTCACGTCTCTTTCAGTTTCCTTGATTGTTTCTCACTCTTGCTGTCTCTATCTTAAAGAAACTTTACGACCAGTCTTTTTTTTTCTATTAAATTTTTGACTCCTACCTCTGGCTGATGTCTACTGTCACTGATCCATAAAATTGATTCATTAATTACAGCTAAACAACATTTTGTGACTATTTCCTTTGCTTTCCTTTGTATTTGAGAGAAACTACCTGTAAAAATGTAAAGAGCATTTTGTTCCTCTGCGTCATACCCCTCCATACAAAGCACCTTTCCTATGCTGCTAAAGCTGTTTTGCTAATGTTTGCCTCCATCATGCTTGCTGTATATCCTTACAACTCCTGTGTCTGTCTATCTATCTATCTATCTATCTATCTATCTAGCTATCTAGCTATCTAGCTATCTATCTATCAGTAGCTATCTGTTTTCTATTGCCTTTTACATGGATTATATAGTTTTTGGGTAGCAACCGTCTTTGTTGTAGGATCCTAGAAATCCTATATTGCAGTAGGACAAAAACATTTGTACATAAATTGCTGTTAAAGGTAAACCTAATGGAGAACCCATGCTGCTATAATCAGGTTAAAAGTGCTGCCTGTCTTTACAGTGTGATTTTCTAAATCAGTGCCAGCTACTCTGCATGCCATCAAAATAAGATATCTTTCTGAGCAAGCTGAGCTCTAAAGTAACTTCTCCTACTTAAGAACATCCAATTCAAAATAGTGATACAGAGGAGCACATATATATGCTATTTATTTGCTGGTTATACTGTGAATGAAAGAAATGCTGCATTTTGTGGTGATGAAATATGGATTTTTTACTAAAGTAATTTTCAAATTGTACTTCTAAATGTTTTTTTTTATAATGGATTATAGCTTCAACTGAAAAGGGCATACAAAGTCTTGTGACAGGAAGTACATACCAGACTCTGGATTGATCTTCTCTTATCCTATTTTGCTTAAGTGAAACTTAGTCAGAGTTGGTTATTTGTACAGCAGCAGACTCCAGGAGATTCTATGCACTTGCTCATTCTCTCAGCTAGTGGAGTGTCCTTCATTTTCTTCCTCTTCTGCTCCCATCATTGCCCTCTTTCTATTACTACACCATAATTCTCATGACCAGACCAAATGGCAACCATGAACAATAACTAGAGAAAATGTGTCCAAGTATTTAGAGCTGGGGTGGACAGAAAACTGCTTCTAATTTATTAATTTTTAACTTGAATTAAATAAAATATGAGGATAGATGTGACCAGTTTCACTGCTACATATGTGAATCTATATAGCAGTGTTTTCAATTATTTTTGGAGTTCCATAGGTACTAATGTTTTACATAAATCACACATTACATATGTTATTTTATGTGCACCAGCATGCTTGAACATATAGAAAATATACTGTAGGACAAGACATCTGTGCCCTACAATCTAAGGGGTTGTTCTGTGTACCTTTCCCTACCAAGAACCTTTCATTTGACATGTTTTTGAGGGAGTTTTGTCCTCATTACCTCTATGGATGTGTCCCCATTTAACTTGCATCTATCTTGGATCTCTGATCCTTGGTTTGTACTCAAACAGTTCACCATTTTTTCTCCACTCACCTCCAGACAACTTGAATATACTGCCTGTTTCCGTTATGTGAATTTTCTCTTTTCCACTTCGATTGTACAATACTTCTCACAACTAACAGTGACATTTCTTACATTTCTGTGACATTGCTGACATTTCTAATGACTTCTTCCTACCTGCATCAAAGACCATAGTCCTGTTTTGTAAACTGTGACCTATCAGGTGCTTTAACACCCCTGATCATTACTACTGTCTTGATTTCATTGGTTTTCTTTATTGCATTCTGTTTTGTCAGCTTTTGCAACTCCATCACCTCCAATGTCTCTTATTGTTGCTTAAAGTGACCATCGGGGTGACGTCCAATACCATAATGTCAGTTTCCTCAAGTCCATTCAGAATGCTAATGGACAGTCTCTTTGCTGTCATGGAAGACTTGAGCCTGCTGGAAAATGGTGCAAATATCTTCCACCATCAACTGAAACTTGAGAACAAATAAACTGAGTCACCTTCAAACCTTTTGAGAGAAAGTTGTATCACAGTATTATTTACATTCTCAGTTTTGTTAAATCCAAATGAGACAAGGACAAGTATTCCTTTTAAAATTTCTACCTCCTTGCTGTGAGAGAGATTAAAAATAAAGATGGGATGGGAAAATTTCATTCAATTTAAACAAGAATCAGAATTCTTTTTATTTCAAGTTTTCAACACCATCACAAAACATACAAAATATTTGTACAAGAGAGAATGTTCCAAGCACCCCAGTAAAGCATCACAACAATGCAAACTGAGCAACCAAAATGACAACAGCTACCTCATTCCCTTCTGCTTGTAATACACTTGCAATATGTTATCATCTTGTAGAACATACCCTCTCTGGGATACCGGGTTTCTGTGTTTATGTGACATCCAGGACAGTTGGGTTCTAACTAGAATAATGACTTTTTGTGCAATATGCTTTTAGAGCAATAACATCTACTTCTCTTCTATTAGTTATCCTGTCCAGATCTTCCATATTAAACTTTTCTCCTCACAATCTTGCATTCATGGTTTCCTTTTCTATCTAGAGTTTGCTCTTCCTTGTATCTACCAAGTATCTCATACACCCTTTGTCACCTGTTCTGAAAGGCCAGTCACTATCTGAGACCTCTTTAAAGGAAGTCTACCAAATTAGAAAGTATCAGGTTGCTGCTTCCATACACGAGGATCTTTCAGATACTGCAATGGTCTTCTCATAACAGGCATGTCTCACATACCTTGATACCTCAAAGACTGTGAGAGTGATTGAGATGGATTCTGCTGCTTTAATGATTCCTGCTGACCTCTCCTTCCATGATGCAACATAGTCTGGCTGGTGGGGAAACACTGACAGCCAAAACGGCATGCTGACAATAAGCCCTTTTGAAACTAGAATTAGCTTGCACTTCTGTGAACAGTCCTTCAGTGTGGAAATCTGTTTTCTACCATCAGTGAGCATTATGGAATGGCTTCTGTAAAGCATATCATTCTTTTTACTCTTGGGAAGGGAAGCATGCAAAAAAGGAATGCACATATTTTCTGATATTTTTTAAATCTCTATTCATGTGCACATGGTTTCATACATGTTTTAGACAATTTTCAGGGATTCTGAGTACAGGGCCACTCAGCTGAAAAGGAGTTATACAAATGTGTAGGGGCCAGACTGTATTCATCTGTTGTCAATATTTAAAAACTGGAGGCTGCTTTCAAAAATTTGCAATTAGGTCACCTGTCCCAAGAAGCCCAGAGTAACACTGTCTCTGTAATCCTGGTCCAGCACTCTTATTTCAGCTCTCCCATCTCCTTCACAGACACCTGGCTTTTTCTTTCATCTCTTTTTAAGCTGGAAAGTACAGTAAGAAAATGTGGTGGTTGCTATTACTGTTTTATGTATATGCAAGGTTACTACCCTGACCTCTTAGAGGAGAAAACTCCAGAAATGCTTTATACAGACCCATGTATATTCAACAGAACACATATTCCTGAATAAAATAGATTAAATAATGCTTTAGAAAGCTGAGGCATTCTGCATATAAATACATACTGTTTATGCCTTCCATGCTGACCTCTGGCAAATAAATATGCAGCATCACCTTTTCTCAGAGGTGTACCTGTCATGTGATGGGGACAAATGCTTTCATGTCTCCCAGTTATAGAGGGTCTTCATGGGGCTTCATTGGTGATTCTGAACAGAGAGGGCAAGTGCTGGTGCTGTGTCTGTCTTCCTCAATCAATAAAGACAGTTAGTGACATGAAGCAGAAATCCAGCCTCTACAGAAAACTACTGGGGACCATGTGAGGTTGCTTGGAACTAATGCTGATCACTGGATAATTCAGAAATGATGACAAAAAGCTTGTGACATGCCTGAAAGACAAATGAATCAAAAATAAAAGCTGGAAGAAACCGACTATGTCACCTCGTCTATAGACAGCTTCCAGGGGAAGACTGCTTCCTGCAGAAACACAGCGAAATCACACTTGTAAACTTCCAGCCTGGATAAAAAGAGGGGTTTTCATTTTTTTTTGTGGAGGTTTTTTTTTGTTGTTGTTGTTGTTTTTTTTGTTTTCTTGGGTTTTTTGGTTTTTTTTTAAGGGAGATATTGCTTAAAATGTGCAGTTTGTGATACATACAGCTCAACATAGATTTAGCCTCACCCTCGTGAATAAAAAATTGCCACACTGTGCATTTTAACCATTTTCTAAATCGGGACGATATATCTTTCATTTTCTTTTTTTTATGTTCTTCACTGCTTAAGTTTTTATTGTATGGTTTTATGTAAATACTTTGAAAAAGCCAAATATGATACCTAGTTTAACTCAGGAATTTCCATGCAGAATTTAAGGTATATTGTACTATTTATTGTACAGCTAAAGAAACTTTTATGCTTGGTACAATATAAATAGTGACAGTGATGGACTGATGAAGGGAAAGCTGCAATTTGTACTTGACAGGGAAAAAAAGTCCTGCTTCAAATATTATTGCTGGACAACAATTTCACAAAACTCTTAGTTTTGATCTTTGCTCATAAAAATGTTTACCATGTTATCATTCTGTCTCCATCATTCTAGTCACATGCATGAAGACCAGCATTCTATTATCTCCTATTATCTCTCCACTTCTTCCCTCCTAGTCTTTTCTCTCCAGGAAACGCTCATATAAATTGCTACAAACTCAGCTAAAAAAAAAAAATACTTCAGTTGTTTTTCCTTTATCTGTGGTTACATGAAGTAACAAATTACCATTTTCCGAGGATTACAGAAGTGTGGTTTTTCCATGCAGCCTTAGTGGTGTTTATGCAGCTCTTCTGAATTTATGCTCACCCAGTTAGAATGGGAAATTAGGAGCTGCCAGTCTAAGAAACTGCCACATACCACAGGTTGCAAGGCATTGGAATCGGCAATTATGGTAGAAAAATTAACAAAGGGCTTTCATGTTGGTGGCTGATTCTCAAATGGATCAGGTCTAATATAAGGTGATTCAGAATCATGGACAAAGAGTCTTTGTATATATTTAACTTGTATTTGAGTGTCATTAAAGTCTTCACTGGATAAAGACCAAACTGGATTTTTACCTTCATGTGTTTATTTTACAAGTGTACTGAGACACAAGTAATATGGATTTCCTACTTTTCAATTAGAAATAAAAGCCACAAATCTGAAATTTGTCCATGAAAAGGATTTTTAGAGCCTTCTTAGTTTATGGGCTGGATAGGTAAGATCATCAGAGATCTGGCAGATAGCAAGTATAGTTTTACCAAAAACTGGGGGAAATGCAATTGTTTTCTCTGTGTACAAGCACTAATGTAAAAAGATCCAATGAAACAAAATGTTGGTACATTTTTTTTCAGCCAACTCAGCATTAGTAAGTTTTTTTCTCTGACTTACTTGTTCTTTTCTGCCTCAACTGTCAAGCCAGTTGTAATGTGTACTGTTCACATCAATGGGACAGGTGAAGCATGAGGTTTTGGTCTTTGCTTCATTCATTCATTCCTAAGCACCGGTACTTTAAAATAAAACCTGATAAATTGAAGGCGGTTCAGGGAAGAGCAGCAAAAATGATCGAGGTAGTCAGGAGGGATTGACTTATGAAGAAAGATCTAAGTAACTAAATGGGTTTGTCTTGGCAGAGGAGATAGGATGACACACCACAACAATGACATGACGCAGTTAAGAGAAATTTCGTAGTGCAGCAGGCAGAGTGGTAACTAGGAGTAATGGGATGGAGTTGCAAGAGTAATTTTTTTCAGTGAATCTTTGTGCAAATATCCTGACGGGGAGATGTATTGGACTGTGGAATTGTGTCCCAAGGGGTGCAGTTGAAGCCCTGCCACTTGAGTCATTTGATGCTAGAGATGGCAAAATACTCACAAGAAAGGGACTACCTGGTTTTGCACTCCTCCATCACCAAGATCTCTGTTTCTATAATGCACTGCAGAGGGCTGACCCTGTCCGGGTGCCTGTTGCCCACCAAAGCCATTCTATCACGACCCTCATCAGCTGAACAGAGGAGACCAAATATCATGAAAGACCTGTCGTTAAGAGAAGGATAGGGTGAGATTACTCACCAGTTACTGTCATGGGTAAAACAGACTTGATTCTGTATTAAAAATCAAATCAGATTTGGATGAGAAATAAAAACTAAACTTAAAAACTCTTTTGCCCCATCTCTCCATTCTTCCTGGGCTCAACTTCCCTTGTAGTTAGGAGCCAGGTTAGGGGCTCCAGAGGCAGGCTGTGGAGCATTGCCTCTGATGTGCCAGTGACTGTGGAGCCGGGCATTAACTCACCAGAGCAAGGCCCATCTGCCCCTTCCACCAGAAACTTGCGCCCCAAAATGTCTTGAGACATCAATCTTTCCAGTCTCTTGCAGTCTGTCTTGGCTAGCATTGGCTCTGTCAGATGTGAGAGAAATTTCTAGCAGCTTCTTACAGAAACCAGTCCTTTAGTCCTCCCATTACCAAAATCTCCTCACACAAACCCAGTGTCTTTACAATTATGAATTCACTGCAGGAGAAGCTCTGCTAGCAGAGGTAAGACAAATATTATTGTCAACAGCAAAGAACACAGGAATATAACAGCTAAATTTAGGTTTGTTTTTTTTTTTTTTTTCTTTTCTTTTGAAAATGTTTGCATTTCCAAGTTTGTCTGTGCAAAGCTCTTTACATTCACACATATAAGTGTGATTGAAAGCTGTGACAAAATGCTGATTTCAGACACACAGGAGAGGAAATACAGTAATTTTAAAACACTAGCAAGAAGAAAAGTAAAGAGAGAAAGTATGACTCATGGGGGAAAATGACAATTTGCAAACTCAGCCAGCTCAAATGTTTAAATATTCTGCCACTTGCATCAAGATCCAGGTCCTGATGTGGCCCAAGAAAGGTCTGTGTAATAATGTTTGGTTTCTCCCACACTGCTCTGGCTCTTTCACACATTCCCTGTTTGATAGTTCACAGTGCTCTGTCAATTGTTGTCTTTTCTCATTGCAGATTAAGTGTGTTATGTACTGTTGTGATCTGCCTGAACTGCATTTTCTAGAGGTTAAAGGACAGTCAATATATTTGTGAGCAGTTATTTCATTCAATGGCTGTGCAATTCATCCCAAATTTGACTGCTACATACCACAGAATCACAGGATTACAGAATCGACTACCTTGGAAAAGACCTCCAATATCATCAAGCCTGACCCGTTATTGAACAGCAACATGTCAACCACAACATGGTACTGTCACATCCAATCGTCTTTTAAATACCTCCAAGGACAGTGACTTGACCACCTCCATGGACAGTCCATTCCAATACCTAATTCTTCTGTGAAGAAATTATTCCTAATGTCCTGAACGTCTCCTGGCACAGCCAAAGAGTAAGTCGTCTTGTCCTACTGCTGGTTGCCTGGGAGAAGAGACTGACCCTCACCTGGCTACAGCCTCCTTTCAGCCAGCTGTAGAGAGCAAGAAGGTCCCCACCAAGCCTCCTTTTCTCCAGGCTAAACACCCCCAGTCCCTCAGCCACTCCTCACAGGACTTGTGCTCCAGACCCTTCATGTTCTCTGGACATGCTCCAGCACCCCAATATTGTTCCTGAACTGAGACGCCCAGAACTGGACACAGCACTCAAGGTGTGACCTCACCAGTGCCAAGTGTAGCAGGGAGAGTCACTTTCCTAATCCTGCTGGCCACACTGATACAGGCTAGGAAGCCATCAGCCTTCTTGGCTGTGTGGGCACACTGCTGAATCATGTTCAGCTGGATGTTGACCAGCACCTCCAGATCCTTTTCCACCGGCACACTTTCCAGCAACTGTTCCCCTAGCCTGTAGAACTACCTGGGGTTATTGTGGCCAAAACATGGGACCCAGCACTTGGTCTTGTTGGAGCACTTGGACCTCAGCCCATTGATCCAGCTTGTCCAGGTCCCTCTGCAGAGTCTTCCTCATCTTCAGAAGATTAACAGTCCAACCCAACTTGGTGTCATCTGTGAATTTGCTAGTGGTGGACTCAATCTCCTCATCTAGATCATCAATAGAGATATTAAACAGCCCAACCCTGAACCCACTGGTGACTGGCTGCCAACCAGATGCGGCACCATTCACCACCACTCTCTGGGCCCAGCTACTTGTTAACTCTTCAAAGAGTGACCTGTCCAAGCTGTGGGCTGCCAGCTTTTCCAGGAGGATGCTGTGAGATTCGGTGTCAAAGGCTTTGCTGAATTCCAGATAAACTACCTCCAAAGCCTTTCCCTCTTCCACTGAGTGGGTCACCTGCTCAAGAAAGGAGATCAGGTTGCTTAGGCAAGACATGCTTTTCCTAAAACCATGCTGTGTGGGTCCAATGCCTTGATTTCTTATACATGTGATGTGATTGGACTCAAGATGATCGGCTCAATAGCACTGTTGAGCACTGAGATCAGGCTGACAGAACTGTAGTCCCTTCAATCCCTCTTTCAGCACTTTTTCTGGATGGGTTTCACATGGGCCAACTTCCAGTCATCTGGGGCCTCCCTGATTATCCAAGAATGATGATAAATGATGGAAAGCAGCTTATTGAGCTCTTCCACCAACTCCCTCAGTACCCTTGGATTAATCCCCACTGGCTCTGTAGACTTCTTAGTGTTTTAGGTGTCTTAGCAGGTCACTACTACTTCCTCCTGGATTCCAGGGGGTCCGTTCATCTCCCTCTCCCTGTCTACCAGGTCAGGAGGCCAGCTGTCCTGAGGATAACTGGTCTTATTCTTGAAGACTGAGGCAGTTCTGCTCCCTTATCTATTTTGCACAAGATTTTGCCTTTCAATCATTCTTAGTTATTTGGTACACGTAAAAGCAGCTATCAAAGCTTAAAGGATCCCATAGCAGGAGCAGGGATCTCAGCAGCCTCCCTGAATCAGGTTTTTATTCAGGTGTGTAACCAAAAATCCATAAATATATCTGAAGCCCTGTATTCTGCTGAATTGTGTGGACTTGAGGTTGCACTACATCTTTGAGGATATGAGCCCAAGGCTGCATACAGATTTCCTGCAATAGGTACCTAGGTCTGTGAACACTACCACTCAAGAGAAAATAATTCAAATCAAGATCTTGGTTTTCAAAGGCTGACAGACACTGGCTTTTTTTCCAGACAGTTGGCTGTGAAACTTGGGTTTGTAATCTGTAGAAGGCAGTCATGGAGGTTGGCTAGCATTCCCTGATGATAGGTCAGTTTTTCGTTACTATATTAATCATAATTGAGATAATATTGAAGTTGGCATCTAAATAAAAGGAAGAGAAACTTATTTTGGCTGTCTCTTCTATCAAAATCATGATGGGTGCATGCTACTCAAAAAAGCTTTTGAGAGGTAAAAGCAGTATTAAAATACTATGACAAATCAGTGTTTTTGGTGTTTGCTTCTTGCTTCTGCACTGTTCAAGGCTGTTTTACATCCAGAAAACTGAAATAGTGTCCTTTGTAGAATGATTAATTAAACACATGATGTGTGAGAAGTGTAATTTTATTTTGAATAACTAGTTAGGTGAGTGATTTAGTACTAAAGGGCATCTTTTTCATAGAATATCTTGAATCTCTTGCTCATATCTAGACAAAAGAAACAAAATCAGACAAGATGAAGGCTAATGAAGACTAAAACCAACAGGTTTTGAAACATACAATAAAGTAGAAAAATAATTTCTGATGAGCAAAAGTCACTAAGAGACACAAGGGAGGAGTAAAGGAGAGAAATTTAATGCATTCAGTACTGAAATGATCTGATCTTGAAAAGCTTTAAGAGAAAAATGAAAGAACTTTGTGGAAACCAATATAAGATGCTATTGTTTACGAAGGTCCCAAATTATTCTTAACTCCAAATTACCTTCAAGTATGTACATATTTCTTCCTCTCCTTTATGGGACTGCCAAAATTCAGTATTCTAGCCTGCTTCTAACCTTCCCGATGAGACTCGTTCCAATCCCCCTTGGAAGTCTTAAGAGCGGCTGGACTGCAAAATGCTTGGCACTTTCATGAAGATGATTGAGTAAGAAACCTCTACAGTAAGAAAGAAATAGGTGGGGGGAGGACAGCTGTGATTTTTTTTCATTCTTTTTCAGAAAAGGTGGGGAGCCTGAGGTATGGTGTTCAAGTAGAGCTAGTTTATCTTTAAAGGAACAGGTCTGCGCCACATGGAACAACGCACCTCTGAAGATACACACTTTTTTAGCCACTTTAAGACAGAGATTAAATGTTGTACTTGACAAATTAACAAAAACACATTAAAAATTTGAGTAGGGGAATGTAGTTTTTTTGCAGGCAAAAATGGGAAGTAGACGAAATATATTTATGGAAAACCCGTGAATGATCTTGAAAAAATGTTTTTGGAAATTTGGCCACACTGGACTACTATATTCTCGTGCAACAACAAGTCATGCAGGTTTGAGTTAAAAATAATGTAAAATCATCTTAACACAGGTAGAAGGTGGACTTTTCATGGTTTGATCTACAGCTTGAAAGTCAGGCACAAAGAGATGCGCATGCCACTCATTAAAGGATATATTGCTTTCTCCAGAGCTTCTGTCTTTGATCATGGTACCTCAGAACTATCTTGGCTACCAAGACCATCAGCCAAGTTGTAAAGTGGAAATATGGCAGTGAATGGAGGGAAGTTATTTTGGAAGCAACATTCTTTGGATTAGGTTCTGACCCAGAGAACGTTGGATTGTTTATATAAAACATAAAAGCATCAAGAGAACAGTGGGTAGTTAATTCCCTACCCTCTTGTCCCTCTGCAGTTTAGTCAATTGATTCTCTCTCAGAGAAAGGAATGAGCCCTGAACATGTAGTTTTACTGCCCTTGCTATTAGTATTTACTAGAATTTATTGGCTCTTTGTGCTGGTTTTGTCTAGTATAGAGTTAAATTTCTTCATAGTAGCTGTCATGAGGCTGTGTTTTGGGTTTGTGTTCAAAATAGTGTTGGGCAGAGAACACAGCTAGGATAGCTGACCACAAGGAACTAACCAAAGGAATATGCTAGGCAATATGGTGTTATGCTCAGCATCCGAACCTGGAGGAAGGAGGAAATGGGACACAACTGTTGTGACAACATTTGTCTTTCCAAGTCAGAAGTCTGATTGAGCCCTGCTGTCCTGAGAATGGCCTGCCCGTGGGAAGGGGGGAATGTATTCATTTTGCTTTGCTTGTGTGAGTGGCTTTTCTTTACCAATTAAACTGTCTTTTATCACAGCCCATGAATTTTCTCCCTCTTACTCTTCTGGTTCTCTCCCCCATCTTACTGGAGGGAAGTGAGAGAGTGGCTGCATGGAGCTGAGCTGCCAGCTGCGAGTTAAACCACAACAGTCTTCAAGTTTAGGAATTCCTTCACCATGCTTCTTAGGGTAGACAAAGTGTTATTTCTCTCCCTTATATTCCTCACGCTCCAAAATATTTACAACCAGCTCAATAATTCTTGCTCTTTTTTGTATAACTGTGGGGAGTTGTGGAGATCAGTCCCTTGCTGATTAGAATGACACATGCTTCAGCTTAAAGCAGGTGATTAATTCATATGGCATATCTCCTCTAGGAATTTTGATATGGGCCGTATCCTCAGGAGGCAAAGTTGAAGGACATACACCACCTGATGACGCCTGAAGATGTTGGTCCACCTGGAAGCACTTTCTAATTCATGAGCCTCTGAGAAGTGCTCTGAAGTGAGCAGAATATTTCTGGCATAAGAAAAAGTACTTTATGGCAACTTTTCTAGGCTTGATGTTGTGTGACATGCACAAGTAATGCTATTCTATTACTTTCTAGAAGTTTTCTTCTACTAATTTCTTTGAAAATTAACCAAGAATAAAATGAAAGTTTTTCTCCCTTCAAGCTGTTAAAAATTAACATGGGAACACAACAATGCTAAAATTTTCTCACTGCTGTGGACACTTTAAGTTTTCATTAAAAATTTGATATTCCCACTGCCTCCAGCCAAAATTCTTAACAAAATTAAAGCAGCACCATTCATACTGCTATAGGAAAAGCTGCTTTTGTATCAGTTTCCTACCTGTTGTCGTAAATATTCATTTTGAAATGAAACTTGGTACAAAGTGCATCCTGTTGCCCTTAGAATGGTTATTTTTTTTGTATTTTTGTCTGATATCAGGTTTCTTTTGTAAGCAAATACTATACCAATATACAACACTGGCATTGCCCGCTTCTGCACCCATTATTTCCCAAAAGCATAACATGTACTTCTTTATCCTGCGGAAAGGGAGGGAAATTCTCCTGTATTAGCTTATCAGGAAGACTTATTCGAAGTGGAATTTTTCTCACACAACTTCAGCTGTGTAAAAATTAATAATGTCTCTGAGCAAACTATGAGCAAACTTCCTCTTGGAATCAATGTCACCCTCTTCAACCACCTTGTAATTCATAGACTTTGTCTTCATTTTTAGAGTTTTCTTCTCTCACCCTACAAATTGCCCTAATTTTGTTCCAGGACTGGCCATTAATTTGCTACCAAGCAGCAACACTGTCTGCTCCAGAGCTTGCCTCACCATGTGTCACTCAACTAGAACTGAAGGCTGGATTTTTGAACAGGTTTCTTACACAGAACATGCAAGTCACAAGTATAACATGGTGGTGTTGGCACCAGCTAGCAACCAGAAGATACCAGCCATGTCCAAATAATCTGAGCCAAAACTCCTCTTTTGTGTATATGCTAATGATTTTATTTTTCCTTTTACACAACTATCATTCAGTTCTTACTGCATTTAGTTCACGATATATATATGCTCTGAATGGTTTAGATAAGTTGCACAACTGATAATATTCCATTTGTAGACCTTTTTGAGTTATTTGATGGGTTACAGCTTTGCTCATTTATCTTCTAATTTTTTAACACTGTCAAACTCCCCTTTGTTTCACTTGCATTGTCAGGATTAGATCTCTTTTTTTACTGGGCCTGGAAAACCCTGGTTTAGCCTGCAACCAGGAAATATACAGGGACACTAGAAGATTAATTTAGACTAGGTGCTTGCTTTTAGATCTTGACAGTTATATGAATTTAATTCTAACATCATCCCATCCTGCTTACTTTTCCACTGAGAACAGGAGGTAAGTCTGTTTCACACAGATGAGGAGTTTTACTCAGATGTCTTCCTTATTCAGCAGTCTTGGGGAATGGCTGGATGAAAGGTTGCCTGGAATCTTGATCCTGGCTGGGGAGGAGTGCATAGGTACAGTATTTACTAACTTAAGATAAGGATTAAGTCCTATTCCACATTGTCTCCCTTCAATGTGCGCAGGTTTATTTCTGAAATATCTGAAAATAGTATCTAGTTCTTCTTAAAAATGTGATATAAGTGCTATTAGAAATAAATATTTTTCTAAGAAACTATAGTGCAAATAAGCACAATGTTGGGCTGGTTTACTTTTCACTTGTCTTTTAGAAAGTGCAAGATCATTCTCTCCCAAAATGCTGACAAACTCAGGGCTAAATTAGAATGTCTTGTGAAGTAGTCTTGAAGTATATTGAAGCCTATCTAATCCTTTCTTGTGGAAACAATCAGGAACAAAAGAGGCAGGGTTTTGAAATGTGTGGAAGAAACATATTATTTTTTTCTATAAATAATGAATTTTTTTGCTTTTCCTTGACAACGAGAACATCCTAGTCATTTTTTTGTCTTGCAGTTAAAAACAACCTCTGAGGTTAGAGCCAAGAAACAGCAACAAAATGATTAGTTCCCTTTGTGACTGGTTGAACAAAAGAAGGTATGAACAGAGTTTATTATTTCCCTCTATGTCATTAACAAAACACTAACAAAATTAATTCATGCTCTTCTAAAAAGAAAATGTTGTGTGTACAACTGATTTTATTAATTTTGCAGAAATATATGAATTGATTAATTTGATTTCATATTTGGTGTGAGTGTGTGTGTATATCTTTTATCAGGTAAGTTCCATCACAAAAATTTTTCATTTTAAAAAAAAGATAATGGTTTAAGAAATGACAGTGCTTGATTCCAAATTCTCTGGATACATCATAGCAAAGGTAAAATCCATCTCGCAACTTCCTTGAATGGATTTCCTCATAACTTGAGGCAAATTAATTGTGAGACTCATTTACTGGTGGTTTCATTTAATCTTCCTTTCTTGTCTGAAAATCAAGAATTCAATCTAATCTGTTAGTCTGTGCTACCTCACTCACTAATGGAAACAGGCTAGTTCTACAAATTGCAGTTTGGGGTATCTGAAGTGGTTAAGAAAAGCTCACGCTGAATGATAATCCCTGGTGCTATGCCTCTGCTGTGCCTGCAGTTCATTCATCATTCACAATGTTATGTATTTAAGATCTGGTAGCCCTTTCGAGTGTTCATAAAGTAGAGTAAGTATAACAAAGTCCAATCTTGTGCCTGAATATCCTTCAAACATACTGGGACAGACATGCCTACACAAACCATCTGGAGAAAATCTTGTTTGCAGGTCGTTGCAGGTTTCTTCAGGATTAGCTTTGATTCCCAGTGGCTGCCATGTGATCTTCAGTGTTCATCAAGACCTTGCTCTCTTCTCTCTCCTCTAGCATGCACACAAACACTTTGATCTTTCTACTGACTCAATATGTAAGAACATATCTCTAATGTGTACAGTTAGTGATCTGACTTTCTGAATTCGGTCAGCAGACTGTGAATTGAATCAAAGGCAGCAATGAGTATGGAGAGCAAAAGTGAGCAAAACCAGGCATCAGTTGAGCAAAACCAGGTGTCTCCAGTCTATCTGAGCTAATTACCCCAGGCTGTCTTTGTAGGCAGCGAAGACAGATTGTCCATTTTATTGTTCAATTTATCTAGTCCTGAAGGAGCCATAAAAAGTCATATGAATCTCATTTTGAAGTAGCTGTCTCTGCTGACTACACAGAGAACTTGGGCCAATGAGCTCAAATGTAAATGTCTATACTGAATTTGTCTAGGTTGGGTCAGATATATACACTTCCAAAAAAACCTGTGTAGGCAATTTTGACAAGTGAGAGTGCAGGTCATGTATCTAAAATGGCTCCATAGGGACCTGGGATGATTAGCTTTAGGTAATGGTGATGTGCTGTTGCTTTGGTTTAACCCCAGCCAGCAGCCGAGACCCACACAGCTGCTCATTCCACCATCAACAGCATCAGAGAGACAATCGGAAGGGTAAAAGTGAGACAACTCATGTGTTGACGCAAAGACAGTTCAAAAGAGGAAGCAAAAGCCACACACACAAGCAAAACAAAACAGGGAATTAATTCAATGTTTCCCAATGGCAGACAGGTGTTCAGCCATCTCCAGGACAGCAGGGCCCCATCACACATAGTGGCTACTTCGGTAGAAAAACGCTATCACTTCAAACTTCCTGCCCTTCCTCCTTCTTTCCTCCAGCTCTGTGTACTGAGCATGATGCCATATGATCTGGCATAATCTTTTGGGCATTTGGGGTCACCCGTTCTGGCTGTGTCTCCTCTCAACCTCCTATGCACTCTCAACTTTCTCACCAGCGTGGCAGCATGGAAATCAGAAACAGTTTTGGCTGTGTAAGCCCTGCTCAGCAATAGCAAAAACACCTCTGTAATATCAACCGTGTGCATAACAAATCCAAAACACTGTGAAGAAAATTAACTATACCTCAGCCCAAACCAGCCCAACTTTCTTGCTCAAGTGGTGGTGCAGCAAACTTTTTTGCTTTACATGAGCAACAACGTTTTTTTTTAGCTATAACAATTTGACCACACAATGCCATGAATGGCTCTTGCAGGACAGCCAAAAGGAGATTGTCCTGTGGAGGGACATAAGGGAGGGGATTAAACAGTTAAACTGTCATTGCCACCAAAGCTGCGTAGGGTTGAAACCGGAGTTTAGGGACTTAGCTCCTAGAGAGCTCTTAGAAGAGTCAAGCTCTCTTCCCTTAGCTGCTTAGCTATGCATTTTACCTTAGCACTGCATGCAATCAGATATCTTTAAAGTTACATCTGTAACAGTCTGTTTCTGTTTTTTTTAGTCAATTTATTTTTAAGCCATGTGTCAAAATAAGTCTGTTTTTAAGCTGTAAATGTGCGTTGCGTGGTGATGCCTACTGTGACCATAAAGATAAACTTCATTGCCTTGATAAATAGTTCATATCTTGGCTGCCCATCAGAGGGGTGTTGGAGAGCCCTTAAGCTAGTAACCTGTGGACTGAGTGCCTTTGAAAACTCTAATTTGTATTTTAATTTTAATTTCTACATAAAATTATCTATAATCTATTCAAGGAAAAATAAGCAGGGGAGAAAAGGAATATTTTAAGAAAAAATACGCTGTTTGTAAGCTAGCTAATTGTACCTATCCTTTGGGTCAACAATGGATTAACTTTGTAGTCCTATGGTAAAGATGGAGTTGTGCTGTGTTGCTTTGGTTCTGATATATTTTAAAAGCATCAGCTTGTGTAATTCAGGAAAAACATGTCAACATAGAGCATGCACTCTGCTAGAGCAAATATCAACAAGTAGATTAGTTTTCCTTTGAATAGGATTTACGTAATTCTAACTGACATTTTTTTTTTAATCCAAATGCACAGCACAGCATTTAAATCAGAGCTAATGTAGTGCTTCTCTGTCTCCAATTTATCTGGCAGAAAGGATTGCTGATGAATGTATGCGTGGGACATTACGATATAGTAGGGTTTACTTGTTCAAACTTCCATTGTGCCTTTTAATAACAATGCTATGTCACAAAGAAGGATACATAATGTGTAAGCAAACTGTGGGTAAAGACATATATCATGTGCCTGGTAAGTACTTTATAGCCCGGAGGGCAAATTCTCAGCAGGAGTAAACTGAAGTGGCTCTTTGAAGTACATACACTTGCACAGTGCACACTGACAGTTGGGCTCTGGGGCAGACAGGCAAGCACAACACACTGTGGCAGGTTGATTTTGTGCCAAGAATATTCTTCATTTCACTTCTGCACAAAACCTTTCTCCTTTTCTGCAGGCTGTAAACAATCTTCTACTCCCTTTTCCCGGCTATCCAGAATTGCAATCTAAATCCTGGACAAAAATCCATATTACAGAGAAAAAATTTAAAGAAGAGAGCAGATGTGCTTAACAAACACGAATGAATGGCAACAGCTGTCAGCAAGTGCAGCTCTAGTTGATGCTGTCCTAGGAAGGAATTGAAATATGTAGGGTAAAGAAAACCTTTGGGATGGTTTCTTTCTACCCATTGTGCCTTCCACTGTTAAGAAATAGACGCGAATCATGGTGTGATTTTTTTGTGTCTGATACCAAACAACTTTTTCATGCACTGTGGTTCCTATGCCAGCCATCAAATGCTGGTGGTCCAGGGATTTTCTTAGAAAGGTTTGAGTCCTGAATACCCATGTCATTGTCAAGTGAAGTACTCCCAAGGAGAGTCTATTTTCTTCTGCTAATCATACAGGGATCTCAGAATGAATATATGGGATATAGGCAATGCAGATATCTAAAAGAGAGAGAATGAGTTCTGTCCCTGGTCTCTGCTTTTTTGGTCATACACTTGCACAAATTATCTGTGAGCATCTTCACAAAATGTTCATGAGATAAACCTATTAAAGACAGGTCTGCACCCCTTTCTCTCTTTTTCTCTGTGAATGGTAATTTGCTGAGAAAATAGCTCAAGCTCCAAAGCTACAGCCTCTGGCTGCCTGCCTACCTCCCAGTCATCACCCTGACATAAAAATCTTCTTGGCTTTAAGTTATCTGTGCATAAGTAAGTGGTATCTTAAAATCCCATGTTGGTTCAATCAGGAACTGTGGGTAGATATTCAAGAGTTCAGCTGCTAGGGGTTAATGTCATATTTACTGTCAATTCCTCTGTGATTGTCCTTTTCTGTGTGACAGAATGCATGGAGAGCAGTTAGCAGGGGCAGCACTCAGACATTGATCTTGGGTTGGTGGTACACATCAGCACAGGATGGCCCAGCAAGTTGATTCAGCATGTTTTCTGGGTCCCAGGCTCCCTTACAGAACAGGAAGAAATAGGTGCTTCTCAAATCATGGAAACACAGCACGGTTTGGGTTGAAAGTGACCTTAAAGATCATCTAGTTCCAATACCTTTACCATAGGTAAGGGAAAAGACCACATTGGATTATCTGTCTGGCAGCTGTGTCCTTCTATGTATTTAGGAAAGCTAAGATATATTTCACTCTATTTAGTGACTTAAAAAATGTTAGATTGATCTCTGGGATTCAATTGGTGCAAATTTCCTTAGATTTCCTGTCAATCTCGTTTAGCATTTTATCAGCAAACTGTAATGTGACATTGCAGTTTGCTGATAAAATTACTATTCATTACTCTTCATTACTATTGAACACAGGAATTAGTGGCATGTGACAGACTGAGGATCTGTCATTCAAATGCAAGCACCCTTTGGGACCATAAAGAAATCATTTGGTGGAAGGGGGGAGGGACAGAGAAAGGATGTTTAATTTTTTTAATGTGTGATTTAAAAAAAAACCCTTCTCCTATTTCTAATGGTCTGTATTGACAAAGAGGGCAGCAGCGGTTAAAATGTGATGAGGTCTGGTTTGCAATCTGCTGCTGCAGGCTTTGCTAATTTTAATGTGTTAAAGGCAACAATAGATCACATTTACTCAAAAATAGTAAAAAGAGGCATCTATGTTGTGTCTGTCTGTAAAAGGCTTGTCTCACAAGAAGTTGGCTAGATTCCATGATCTAGAATTTGTCGTGATCAAAGCACACTCTGCAAAGAATGCAGAGAATGATTTTGCTTAAAAATCAGCTGCTGAAACAAACATCTAAGTATTCATTTATTTCTCATATGGCAGCATTAAAATAATTGGCAGCACTGCAGCAACTATAACAGTAAAATGTATTTGTGCTTCATACCACAACAGAATGATTTTAGCGGGGGAGAGCACAACTTGAATGCCAATAAGGTACTGAGAGCTATGAAACATAACCACCATACCTTATTTGAGACTTAGGATTTACTCAACTTACTACAAAATCAATAATGGGATCATTTGTAACAAAATCTATTTGCTGAGAAGGAATGTCAGTGCAGGTGTTCATCACAGGAATGGGATGCAGACAGGGTACAGTGCCAAAGCCAAGGATACAAATGAAGGTCTTTTACAGTACACTGGCTTATAGCTGACAGTTTCAGAAATCTTGGAGACTAGAAGGATATTAATGGGACTAAATGGATGGGAAGACATTATAGAATATAAACATCCACAAAACCTTTGAATTATTTTTGATCTCACATTTCCAAAGACTAGCCAAAATGATCATCCCTTGTCATCTCAATGTTTGTTGGCTTCTCTCATGAATACTGTTTTCAAAATAAGTGAAGCTGTTGAAAGTAAAACCCTTAAGTTTTCTTTCTGAAATCTGTTCTGACCTATGACAGAAATGGAGTTTTATATATTTTTTATAGCTCATTAAACTTTTCACTTGTATTTGTCCTTCTTTGCCATAATTGTGCCTCATAGTCATCACAAATTAAAATGTAAAGCTGAAAGTATTAGTGTTTAAAACACAACTGTGCTTTCCGAGGGAAGGGTGGTATGGTTATGTCACTCAAATCACTTGTTTTGGTAGAACTGGCAGTGTTTTTGAAATAACCAGATGTACTAGATTTTCAAGATGGGTATCCCAGAATGGAAGTACCTTCATTTGGCAGATGTTCACAAGCTTTGGTCTTCAATCATCTTCTGTAAGGGATGGATCTTCTTTGAAATACAGGTCTTTAGCTTCTATGAGGACTTACCTAAAATAAGGGGTTCTTTTTAGTTAGAATTATTTTCCTTTTTTTTTGAGTGCCCATTGTTTTTAAGCATGTTCAGTGAAATCCTATATCTAGAAATGTCTAGGTAAAATGGCTGCTAGGCATTCTTCATCTCACCTGAAATCACCATTCTTATAGGAAACAGTCACCTCTGACTCTTCTGGCTTACATTTTGAATACATAAACAATTCCAATGATACAGATCAAACAATGTCTTCAAAGGACTGGGTTGCCTTCCTCTAGCATCCGGCTTGTGATCCTGCATGTGTGAATTGGGGAAGAAGAGGGCCTCCTTTTCTGTGGTTTACTATTTAAGGGCGTAAAGTGTTGTTATAGATTCTGTCATCTCCATCAGACCAAATTGCACCATTTTCCATGTTCTGATCAGCTCTAGATCTGTCTTTGGACTAGGTGTCTCCTAAATTGTATGTATGAGATCTGCATGTGATCCAGGACACCTTTTGTTGATCTGCACTTTGCCACTGCTTGACTGAGTATTCAGTGCGTAACTACAGAACAAATGAAGCTTTTTGTAGGAGGTTTAGACATGAAATCTACCTTTTGACTGTTTAATTTCTGTGTGGAGACAGAATCTGGTGATTCTGAAGAGAAAGGACTGAACTATTCTTAACAATCTTGATTTTAGAGACTTTTGTAGGTGATCTAAATATTACTCAGTGTGATATAAGATCCCACCAGAGCCTACAAAAAAACCAGAAGATGAAGTTCACCACAACTGAAAAGTTCAAAATTTTTAAAAATCTAAAACTGTTGATCTTGGCTCAGGATCAACATTAACATTCAGAACTGACAACACGATGTTGAAATTACACAGAAGTTAACAATTCAGTGCATTAGCAGAAAATGCTACATATTCAGAGTCTTCTGGAAAGACAGCGGGGGGAAAAGAGATTGGTGCTTATTTGCCCTGCTTTCTTAGGGAGAATTGAGATGGATAGTTTGATTTCTGCAGTTGACAAAATTGTTTTGGAGGATGCCACTGAAGGGACAATAGCAGGGCAGTGAAAGAGTAGGATACCAGTGGCTAAAGTACCCAGTTAAACTGAATCACACGTCTCAAAACAACCACTATAACTCCAGCACCTGCTATCTGCCATTATCAGTGTGAGATGGTTGGCACGAAAGGAAAAAAATTTTTGCAATAAATGTCTGCTGCTATGAATCATCATGATGTTTCAAAGTGTTTTTCAGCAATGAAAAATCAACAATGTGTTCACATTAAAAATGAGGACAAAGTCTCTAACATCTCTTTTGTATAGCACTGTGTGTCTGACAATAGTGACTCAAACTAGAAAAAAAGCTACTAAGTTCTTAAATGTTTAAGGTGTAAATGGAAACAGTCAATTCAAAAGATAATGGGTGAAAGAAATAATTCTAAATTACCGTCTGCTTAATGACAGTTCTTTCAGCACAAATGAAAGAAAATGTTTAAGCTTTGCTGTTATGAGAATGGATTAGAGGTTTTTACAACATGAAGTTTTTTCTGTTCCTTTGCAGTATATGATACCAAGTAAATGAAACTGTGTAATGAACCAAATCTTCCACAGATTTTAGTGAGTGACTCTAATATGGTGGCAGATGGTGCAAATCAGTGCAAAATTTGGCAGTAGGTATTAACTGGAATCTATGGTATTTTCAGGGACCTATATGCACGCAACCCATGAGTTTTATCTGAAATCACAAAATTTTTCTTGCATTTGGATGAAACTTAATTTAGCCTCTCAGACTGTTCCTGACATTTTTGTTGTCATTGGTCTTCATTCTGATTTAGGAGAAAGTGTGTGCTAACAAGTCAGTTAGAAGAAAAAACTAGTGATTTCCAGCCACTAAAATGATTGGTAATTTAGAGAAAAATCTCCTAGGACAAAAAGCTGACTGCTGCTGCGTAATAAGACATTTTCCCGTATCTTCACTTTTAGATTAACTTGAGAGAAGAGTTTGTCAGAAGGGACTCAGTCAGAGCAGAGAAGCTCCTTCAGATTGTTTGGTACATAGAGGAGTGAAGTTCAGGAAATAGAGTTCTCACTAAGCACAGCTAAATACTGCTTAGCACTGCAGAGACAAAGGCTGAGGACAACGCATGATACAGTTTTTATTTTTCTTTCTTCATTCTGTTAGTCTGTCTTTAGGAACAATTTATCACTTTTGCAAACCATCCTGTGATTTTATGTACTGGTTATGACTTACCATAAGTAAGTCATAACTCTTTTTCCTTGTTCCTTCACCTTAATTTTGTATTGAAATTTAGTACTATCACAGACTGTGCAGAACTGTTTATTCCCAGGAGAGCTCAAGTCCCTTGCAGGTTTATTTAGACACTTTCTTTCCCGGGTGTAATGCGATCCTTCCTCTTCCTGGTATGGATTGTAACCATTATCCCACATCTTCTGTATTTCTGCTGTTTTGGCTGGGGCACTTTGTAGCTATCAGATGCCAAGACAAGTCCTATGTTTCAAGTGCAAATTCTGAAATTAATTTAGCTCAAGAAAGAATAGTGACACTACTGAAATATTTTTCCTATCTTCTATTCTGTACTTTGCATTAAGGTAAGAAATTATATGCCCTTGAATGTCTGGTGTACTAAACTGAGGATCTTCTACTTTTAATGTAAGTGATCAGCCATGTGATGAGAAGAGTTTATTGATAGAGAGTGAATACACAGTGAATTATTTGTTATTTCTCTCTTTCTCTTCATATTATGTACATAAAGTGCTGACATTAGGATACTAAACACTTTACATTGATGTAGTTTTCAGCCATTAAGTAGAGATAGGCTCCTCCAGACAACAATGCATAGAGAAAAAGAAACGATGTCAAGGTGTAATCTAGTGTATCTTCTTTATCATCTTGCAATCCTTTTCACTCCATCTAATTGATAATTTCTAGCTACCTGCAAGGTTTTGTATTTGGCTGTGTTGATTTTTTTTCATATTTTTCTAATTCATATTTTCAAATTATGAAGGTTTCCTTCAAGGCACCTACTATTCACGCCCTGACACTCAAAGTCATCATCCTCTGTGAATTTAATAAACTCTATGCTCCACCATTGTGGTTGCAGATGAATCTATGGATGAGTGGAACCACACCCAGAACATACACTTGCAGGACCTGAGGTCCTTCTTATTCTTTCAATGGCAATACAGAATGATGGATAATCTCTTCTGGATAATTTTATATCTAGGCTACAGCATTTTTTCCACTTCTTGGAAGGGTTGAAGCACCATCCTGTAAACCTATTTGTCCTTTGCTGTTGACAGTACAGAGAGACAGGAAGATTGCTAAGATCCCAGAAAAGACTTTTAAATTTAGTAGGGAAAATGCCATCCTTTGTAACCACAGTTAAATCATGATGCTCATGAGTGTTTAAAAATTATCAGTGACAATCTTCCTGAGAGATGAAGGAATTTTGAGGGAAAAAATAATGAGGTTTGACAGCAAACAGTGTTTTACTGCTTGCTCTATCTGGACCATGCTTCAGCCAGGGCAATACATCACAAAAGACTGATTTATTTATAGAATGAATAGGTCTGGCCACACACTCCAGCTTAAGAGAAGCAAGAAATGTTTCTGGTATTGTGTATTATTATTGATAAAATTTCTTTTACTCAGTGTGTAAAAAAAAGAGAAAAAAACTGCTATCTTGAAAATTAAATGTGATGAAGGATTACCAGTGATAAACTCTGGACAAACTAATTTAATGCCTACGAATTAAGTGTTTGGTCTAAAAAGTAGGAAATGAAGATGATCTAATGGCTTTCTGGATAACTTGAGTTTTCAGGCATGAAGGCCACTTTTGATGGGATCAACTGTGTTGGGCTGCATATTAACACCACCAAGTAATGTCCCTCTATTCTGGTGCTGGTCATATATAAGCTGTGCCTCAACGACATCTTGTCCTGCCCTTCTTACTCTTGTATTCCCTAAATGGAGAGCTGAGGATTTCCCTTTTCCCATGAAGTCTAAGGTCAGTGAGGAGCTAAGGAAACTGACTGCTTTGATGCCTTTTAGATGCCTCAGGGGAGGAGACGTGCTGGAAGCACACTATGGACAAAAGTATCACAGAATGTCAGTGGCCCTGCTGGTGTGGTTGTGATTGTTACTGTATGTCAGAGACCTTTTAAAGTTTCAGGAGCTGCTCTAAATTATGCTGAGAGTTGAACAGTTTCTAACTCTAAGGACTGGTGAGGTGGAATACAGCCCCAAGTTTTTTTACAGTATTAGATGTTTCTGCCATATTGCATAATTTCTTTCAGAAAGCATTGATTGCCTTTAGTGTACTGGTCTAATTTTGCAGACCTTTTTTCAGTTGCCGTATCTTGTATCTGGTTTATATAAAGTAATGAGAAACAGAAAAAAAGATATTTAATTTAAACTTCCTGTTGTTCCTGATGCAAATTCAGAATTGACAAAAAAGGTTGAGGTTTCAAAGTCACCACCACATTGAGTTGTTCTTCTCATTCTTCTTTTCTCTTTTAAGAGGCAGATAGAGACAGACAGAGCCATAATATATGTATACATTGCACCTGCTGTGGATCTGACTGCCTTTATTTATGGAGGTCATCCCTCATGTCCAGTTCTCTTGGAAATATCATCAGAGATATTTCTTCTTGACAAATATGCATTAGGGAATGAATCAAATATTATTGAGCTGCCACTGCTTACAGGTAGTTTGGAAGACCTCTCCTCCCAGAGCAGTCCTTTTGCCTTTGGATATTTTAATAGATTCTTGTATTAGAATACAACTCAGGTCTGTAGTTACAAAAAAATGCAAATTGGAACTGCAGTCCTCTTAGCAAATTGGACAATTTTGCCAGCTTCCTTCTGTTGTGAAGTTTACAGTACCTATTTAATTATTAAGCTGTCAAGAGAAAACTAACTTCCTTGAGAGTGTCAGAAGCATTCTCATGTAGGAAAAATGGAGAATGTGAAAGCTGAGAGAGCAATATGGAAACTTTTCGTAATGCTTTTGTATCAGAGATTTAGTACCAAAGCTATATGTAGAACAGCTAAGCATTGATCCTCTGAGGTTTGGAGATTTGGCCCTGGCCTGGTGGGGGAGTCTTCCGGAAAGAACCTTTGATAGAAGGCATGAAATGGGTCACTCATTGCAGTTTTGCTGTGGATTCTTATCATTGTCTTTTTCTTTGTTCAGCTCAGGGCACCTGTGCTCCCCTGTGACAGCTGAATCGTGGATGTTTGACAGACAAAAGGGAGCTGAAGATTTTTAACTTGGTAAGTCCTTTGAAGTGCTGAATGTCTGCAAAACTGCTGTCAGAAAGTGCCAGATCTCCTTATTAATAAGCAGATAGTCAGTTGCTATGTTTTCTGTCCCAGATTACCTCTTATGACTCTCTGGCTTCAAGTATCCCATGAAGAAGCTATTTTTACTATGCCATACATTTATTCAGGCTTCCTGGATGCCTCCCAAAAATTCAACTAATAAATGGCTCATTCTTCCCTCTCCAAAAAGCTTTTATAAATCTGTGTTCCTCCTGAAAGTTTAAAACTCCAGGGGCTGACTTCCTGCAGAGGTCTGCATGTGAGCTTTCTCACACTGTCAGCCTCAGCCCCTGCTGCAGGAATTAAAAGCCATTGTTGGGTTTATTGGTACAGATACTATGGAATCCTCTCATTTCCAGCCAATTCAGGACACAATGTGAACCTTAGGGTTTCTACCTCTCTGTGTTCTTGTGATTTTGAGGACCACAGACGTCTCAAACTTTCACAGTCCTGTAAACCTAACAGGTGTCATTAGTTAAAACCACCTTTCCTTTGGACATGGAATTTTCATATGTTCATTTGTAGGGAAATCATCTTTCACATGTTTCTAAGTCTCTTTTTGCAGCTATCTCACTTTCGCGGAGAAAAGACTTTTTGCTTAGGGATTTCAGTCCATAACAGAGTTTGAAACCAAGACATTAAAAACAATGGTGTTTATTCCTTCTGAACTTGCACACTAGATTTCTGTACAATAACTGACTGGAACATACCATGGAACAATATCCATCACAAGTATGTTCTGGAAGAAGCTGACCACCTTCACAATTTCTATTTTTCTCAATATTAGAAATTTAACCAGAACCTCTCAA